>JAPYYV010004670.1:0-16343 GCA_030522625.1 Copidosoma aretas
TGGCGTGCGATTTAACGGCCTCGGCTTCGCCTCGGCCGTCAAACCATCGCACGCCCGGAAATCCAACTTTCTGGCCTTGTATCGTAATCTACTATTTCAATAAACAAAGGTAAAAACAAATAATCACCATAAGTTATACGTAAGTACATATTCTTATGATAAATTCTAGTTAATTGTGACTGAAATGTGCAAAAATGGCCGAAAGTACGGGCGGTATCGGACTTACTGATAAGTAAATTTATCTTAGTCCCAAGTAAATATATTATAATGCAAATAATTTCCTCGCTGAAATTGTTAAAGGTAATTAAATAACTACTTTCTTTGGTGTTTATTATTGTATTTATAAGTGTAAGTACATCGACTCCAAGGATTATACTTATTTTGACGCAGCCAAGAGATTGCCTTTTAATACGCACTAACTTTTTCCCAGTGAAACCAGTGGCTTACATCTCTACTACTGGGAATGTCAGGCACTCTTTAAATACTTGATATTCTTTTCATAAACAAGGCTCGAAATGGAGGTAATTTTTCTTCTGGTAACTAGTAGTGCTCGAATTTATTCACCTTGACTTTCTGGCCTCATTTCGGGACAAATTGCCTTTTCTCATAGCGGGTTCGATGTATCTCGATGATGATGCTAGTCAATTATTAATTCTTCTGGCGGACAGTCAAAAATGGAATTAACTCTGTGTCCAGTTAATTTGGATTTTTTCACTGCCAGCTGAGAATTATCTAGATTATTTTCGTTAAAGTTTGATCGTGGTAGTTTAAAACATTCCTCGTTTAATGGCGTCACACTAGCATGCAATAACCTGTTCTTACCTAGAGCCCAAAGTGCAGCAGAGCCTTTTCGCCCTCTGGCCGCACTTTGGGCCCTTGAAAGTACTTTTCCCCCCGGGCACACAAAGTACTTTCGTGGGCCCAAAGTGTGCCCACGGGCGCAAAATTGCACTTTGCGCCCTCGGCAAGAAAAATAATATACGAGACTCGGGCACAAAAGTAAAACATGCGCGCCCTTCGGGCGCTCAAATTTTTACTTTCTGCCCTAGTGGCGTAATGTTCTATTATAACATGATTAACGTCCTTATCATCGAAAGGGCTGATTACTGTATTAAGGGTATAATAGCGTGTGCCTTGTAGTTTTCCGCTGGTTGTGATGTGTCTACGTCGATTTTTTTAATACCTGCCCGGGTCTGTGGCATACGCCAGTTTACTAGGGCTTGACAGTCGCAAGTTCCCGACTGTGTATTTCGACTCAAGCTTGCTAATGCATTCGTTAATACGTATTATTATTGCGTGGCTCATTTCGGGCTAAAATTCGACTAAGCAGGCCTGGCCCCGTACGCTATGGAGTAGAACTGTCCCGTAATCCCGTATTGAAATGTTTAGAATTATTACTTAACCCACCTTCATACAGTGAGTTCAATGTGCCGACTACCTCCAATGCATCGAGAACCCTTATTAATTGCTTAATTGTTTCTATTTGACGCATAAAGATAGTTGTTGGGATCAGTGCGTCGAAGTGTTTACTTAAATGCTTCTTCTTGAGGACGCCACGGTTTCTTGCTCCGATGAAGCTAGAGTTAATTGCCGTACCTTTTTGTGCAGACATACGACGTACTCGCTTCGCGACATGTTTTGTTCTGTACGATAATAACCATTTCAAAGCTCACGGTTAATTTGGGTTTCGATCGCAGAGCTTTGGTATTTTGCGTTAAAATTTTCTCAGAACTCTTGAAAAATATGACTATTTTCCCCGACCAAATCCCACCAACTGCTAGCTGAGGAACGCAATGATTGTCTGATCACCCATGGGATCTTATCTTCTAATATTTGCTTACCCGTTATGTATGCATTTAAATCACTTAGAAACTTAGTCTGTCCATCATACGGGGCAGCCCAAAATTTTGGAAGCTCGATGCGTAATGTCGGAGTTACTTTCCCGTTGACCGCTTGAAAGCGTTGGTCAACAATTCTCGTGGTTTTGGCTCGATTTTGTTCTAAACACACCCCAAATTTATTATCCGCTCGTTCTAAATCTCTAACACGATCTTTGTTAGTTTAAACTCGTTTTTGAATCATTTCATACCTTCTATCGATGTTTTGAATTCCGATCTGATTCGTGTTTTGTCCGTGCTCGATACGTTGGATCTCATTTGCATTACGCCCGATTTAAAGGGTATTGCGTTGTACTGCGGTGTATAGTTGTTAATTAGCGACACTTAAACAACGACGTAATTCGTCTATTTGTCAAATGTGTCCTTTCAACCCGCTTAGTTTGCTGTTTATGTGTGATATTTCTAGTGGTTTCTCTACATCGCTATCGGAAGGTTCATTTCGTTCTTGGCATTTTTTCGTGTGGGTACTGTACGTTTTGTCGTATTTATTTTGCTCGTTTGGTTCTTAGTCTTTGACTTTGTTGTTGTCTCGGACAATGGCTGGGTTATTGCCACTGTCGCGCCTGTTTGTTCATCTTCGTTTTCTTGTATTGTCATAGACCAAATCATTGTTGTAAGGGGACTAGCTTGACAGGCCATTGGTTACAAATTTGAGTGATATCAGTTCGAAAGAAGAACGTTATTATGCACTATGTTGCAAAACTTTTGTCTAACTTTAATTTTTGTACGTAATTAAAACATTTGTTTACTTTAACATGAGTTCAAAAATGTATTTAAATATACACACTTCACCGGAATCCGAAGATTTTCGCCCGTTTACCCATTGCTGTTGGTCCCTGTTTGAGCGTCATTTATGTAGGAGTTCTATTCTGTATAACAACTATCGAGGTCAGTGCGAAAAAGCAAAGTACGGTAATGACTTACCTTACGTGTATGTCATGACCATTTGGATGTTAGGTACCAAGATAAATTCACTATGATTTAGGGGTCGTACCCAAATGCCATGGACAGCTTTAGGGCGGGGGGGGGGGGTGGTTAAATCATACGGATGTTTACGCTAGGGGTGGATGGGGGGGGGGGGCCCGCAATCAGTTTACGTGTGACAAAACACTCTTTTTTCACTCTGAAATATTAGCTTTTAAATTATTTTTACTTAATAGTTGAAGTAAAAAAATTTTTTTAATTTTATTTAAAGTCACTATTTAAACTCCACTATGGTTTTTGTTGATTAAGGCATTCTGCGACAACATTGCTGAATATGCTTTTACTTTGCGCTGCTAAGATTATAAAATTTAAAATTTTAAAAGAATCGTTTCTCAAACGATACACATACGTACCTATATAAATACAATACACTTAATAGAAAAGAGAACGTTGACTCACTAAGTAAAGTTTATTTACCCTTGTAGTTTCGTTTAAAAATATTGTCATTTCAACATAATAAAAACTAATAATATTTTAATATTCAACAGTAATTGATTAATAGATATATTATTTTAAATTCTCTTTCGAAAATAAGAAAAAAAAAGTAAGTCAACGTAACTTTGGAGAGGGGGGGGGTTATTCTGATTTACACAAAGTTTACACGGGGGAGGTGAGGGGGGTCGGACAATCGAAAAAATCGTCCACGGCATTTGGGTACGACCCCTTACCTTATCAATTAAAACTAGTACAAATAAAAATTATAATCTGGAACCAACAGCAAGTATAGGAATCAGGGAGATACACAACGAATAACAACAGCAATATCTTGTACTAAGTAATCTATGTATTGCAATTTTATACAAAATAAGTTTTATTACATACATTTATTTGATATATCATAACTTTTGTAAACTTATACTTATTCACTAAATGTCTTATTGATGAATGTATTATTTTTATTCACTCGTCCTTCAATCAAATATAAGTTAATAGTGATAACTACGTACTTACTCATAATAACGAAAAAACTTAGCATCATTGCTGATTTTTTAAGTGAACGAAAAAAAGAAAATGATAGAATCAATTAACTATAAGTTCACTGTTCGTACGAGTTTATCCTTATTTATTAATTGAACAACAACAAAAAAATCATTACTTTAAAGCACCAAGTCTCAAAAGTTTACCAGAGTAGAAGATGTAAAACCTTTTTATCTTCGGTCTGCAATTCATGATAAATCACTAAGATCAAAGTTAACAAACATAATATAATCTCTCCCGTTACGTACTTAAAAACTGGGTACTGAGGAAAAGACTCACCACGAGAACAGTATGTTCGATCACCTACCGAGTTTTAAACAAGAAAAACTTACTGCGTAGACGGTTAGGGACGGTACAAAGATGTCCTAGCTGGACAGACGTGCGGATTATGGCGTCGAAGAGATTGGGCTGATTAGCTTGTGGCAAAGACGATGGTACTGATGTTCCTCTGCGTGTCGCCTCTTCTTAGTCGTTGACTCCCGGTCAGATGCTCTGTGGTAAGACTTTCGTGTCATAGCACGTCCCGCAAGGAAAAAGAAAGCTTGCCTACCTCTTACGTAGCTCTCCTTCTAGCTGCCTCATCCTCGTCTCAGTTGACGCCGACGTGCTGATTTTCTTATTGGCTCCTAGTTATGGTGTCATTGGAATCAGTTCCCGATGCTCCTCTTTACTAATATGCTATTTTGTAAGATTATACAGCGGTATGTAGATATATTGTTCGATAACTTGTAAATTTTGATCGGCTCAAAAATCTTTTGACCCCTTACAAACTAAATAGTATCTAGAATAAACTTTTCACTTATTAGTAAATTTTTTTTTGTAACGTTGTTTCGAGCATGGTAGGATAGATTTATTTTTTAAAGCTATCTATAGGATTTTAAAACGCATAAAAAAGTAAGCAGATATACGTGGATTGAAAACTTGTATGCATATAATTGTAACAATATCAGTAAATACAATATAAGTTTCGAAAATTTAGAGATAACTATACAACGAGCCTAGATACTGCAAAAAAAATTGTGAAAATATATACCACATCGTCTTTAATTGTCTAGATATAACTCCTGATACGAATACATGCTTCTATTCCTATCGACACCTCCTGTTCATGAAATACTGATTGAAAAGCTAGTACAATTTTATTATTTACGACTGGAATTAATGTATTAAGTGCATAATTAATTTTTCATAACGTTTTACAATGATATTTTTGTATAAATTTTTAATTCGATCTCACCATAATTTATTAATATTCTTGCAAATCTATCAAGTGTAGAGTACTATACTATACTCTGTAAAAAATAAAATCCGAAGTTTATAGATGCTTATTTTCTCATGCACGATCATGATCTAGTTTTTAATAATAATGTTGTTGATTGTACTGATACAGATAGGATTTGCCGCTAGGCATGATCAAGAAAAAGCCATAGTAACAGAAGCTGTCAATTGTGGGTGGTAGTACGAAGCAGCTGACCCAACAGTAATGTTGGAGGATGCGTGGACTATGTTCTGGTAGTGCTGCGTTGATGGTTGTACGAGAGAATTGCCGGAGAGAAGAGACGTAGATGGGTCGTAGAAATTAGAAAAAGAAAGGTTTTTACGTTAAAATACAGAAAAAAACTACTTAATTTGTGCGGAGGGTCCTATAGGGCGCTGCAAGGAAGTGCAAGATTGAGCAAATAACTACGTAAATTACGAGGGTATTGGGAGAGGAAGGGGGGGGATTGTGACCCATAAAACTATTGGAATATTTCTGGGGCTTCGCCCCCGGCGTGCTTCGCTCGCCGACCACCATATTTTTATACTTTTATTCATATGTCTAAATAGCTAGTGCAATAATTTATTATTTGATACATACATGCGTACACACGTAGATAACCAAAATAAACTTAATATTTTGCTTGGAAATCAAACTAATGTAGTCAATACAGGGAATTAGTTCACAGATTTAGCCAATCATGTTTACCAATTCAATATTATAAATGACACTGACCGTTATTTAATCTTAAGATTGATACAAATGTATATGTATACAATATTTACAGAATTATGTGGATTAAAGTAACTGTTTGATGAAAGAATGATTCCTACACCGTGTAATCCTTGATAGCGTCCTTTTTGTTGCCCTCATTACACACACTTTTGTTCTACATGCATACATGTAGCACATAAGGGGGCAAATTACATCCTTCGCTGCAAGCGTCTACGTCCCAATACTCATCTCTTTTCGGTTGGTCTTTAATTTCTTTGCAATATTTTTCAATTATAATACATTTTTTTTATATCTCCCGATTTATAAAATCCTTTCTACCCCTGGTTAAATTGTCTTTGATTTTATCAAGTTCATTTTTCTCAGTTGCATTTTTCGTAAGTTATTTTTTCCCACCATCCCATAAGTTCTTATATCCAACTTAAACTACTTTACACCATTTTGTCTGATTTTGATTGATTATTCTCCTAAATTCTTTTACCAAGCATACGTGAGGCCGCCTGCTTCTATGTAATTGTAAATCGTCCAAAAAGTAATTATGTACAGTTTTTCTTATGTCTACCTTATGCCAACTCTTTTGCCTCCATTTTACTTATAGATCCTGGTGCCCTTGCTTTTAAACCCAACAATATTTTTGTTATTCGGCTTCCATTGTTTTCTATTTTTTTTTCCATTGCCAAGTCTATGAACTGTGTGAACAATCTTTTTTTATGTTTGAATCCATAAGGAAGAGTTTTTGATTAAAACTGTTTAGATTATCTGTTTTCTCATGCTCCAAACTGTGTTGACTTCCCTTTGTAACCTAACAGTCATTTTATCTCCGTACCACGAAAATACATTTTTTGTTAAGAAAAAAACACCTAGGTCCTATTACTCGTTTACAACTCCAAGTACCTTCCCTTAATATTTAAACAGATCTTTCTCTATCTCTTCTCCATTACTTGAAATTAAGGTATTTTTTATATTTTCAGCCTAGTTTTCGTACTGTATGCATCTAAGTCTTTCAGCATCTGCTTTGTGTGTTCAGAATGCTCCGTGGGAAACACAACGTCATAATTAAATTTAGAACATTGCATTTTTATTTTTTCTACTGCTACATCTCATGTGTTATTCTAAATTCACTTATTGTCCATATTTTCTTTGTTATCCGATTCTTCGTGCATTTTGTGAATTCTTTTAAACATTTTTAACATTTATATATCCAGCCCTATTCTGTATAGTTTTAACCAAGAAATTTCTCTATGCATTGTATTAATTGATTTCTTGACGTCTGAAAAGATAGCATAGTATTTATTGGCCCCCTGCTTTAGTTTATTTTCAATAAAACCGTTTAGTAAAAACATATAGTTCCTTGTTTTTCTTTTTGCTCTAAAGCCAGCTAGACTCTCCTTTAATATTTTAAGCTCTTTCATCTATTCTTTAACTTTTTTAGCAAATGATAATTGCTAATGTCTCATATCCTTTATTTAATAACGCAACTCCTATGTAGTTTTAAACGTCCTCCTACTCATCCCTGTCTGGTAAATTGGATATATTCTTGCCATTTTTTACACTTTAATAAGTTGTGTTTCAGTCCATAACACATTAAGTATGTTTGTAAATTCAATTATTTAAAACATAGAAAGGTTCTTGAAAAGTTCTCTTACAACTCCATTGTCTTCTGCGGTTTCAGTTTTTTTTTTCCCCATACTAGGACTTCTAAAACACAATAATCGTTGTGTCAATATCCTCCCAGACCTTGCTGTTGATTTCTATACTCCATTCGTATTTTTCCGTGTAACATGCCTCATTGTTGTATCCAAATGAATTTTTTTAAATGTTTCTCTTATGTCATTTTGTTCATTCACATTCATTCTTTTCGGTTTGAATTTTAAATGGCTTTCGAAAACTCATTAAAATTTAGGCTTTCTGACACATTTCTTAGATTTTTATCGGCTTTTTCAATTGTTTTATCTCTAATAATTTTTTTAAACTTTTTTTAGTCTTCAATCTAATTATTTTACCCATTTTTTATCTTTAACCATTCTTTAAGTTTACCTGTGATCTTCAATATTTTCTTAATTATTTTAAAATGCTGTTTATTAGTTTTTTAATATATGATAATAAAGCGTTTTTATTCTATTAGTCATTGTTTCCAAGCATTAAATATATTATTTGTAAATTTGTAGCCTGATGAGGCTGGCACACGAAGCCAGCGAAACGTTGCTCAATAAAAACAGTTATAAGTTATAATTCGTAGAATTATTCTTATTTCTTTCGTCCCCAACTGATCGCTGATTGACATACATTGATTGAACCATCATGGAGGACGTTAATCATTCGTATAGTTTTTCAATCTGTTTATTCTTTTAATTTTATCGCTTCCTCGTTGATATTACCAATCGAAATATTAACAATAATGATATGACTTTTAGCTTCCAGGGTGCAGTAATTTTTTTTTCTAATACAGCTTTTACCTATTAAATTTTAGTTTTACCTAGATATAAAATTTTAAACAAACAAATAGGTGCTTACAACGTTAATTTGTTTCTCGCTTTTCATTCACAGTTAGACATAATTTTTAATTTTATCCCAAGTAAAAAAAGAATATCTGAAAATACATGTGATTTACAATATATATAAGAAATATATAATTTACATATAAATATCAGTGACTTTCTCATTGTAAAATTTGCTTAGTCTATTTTATATGATAGTGAATCAATCATTTCGAACTCTTCCCCCTTTAAAAATTTTTAACCGTGAGTTAGCCACTTATAGCTTCCTTCTATATTACGGTTTGTAACCTACTTTTAATTGAAATATTGATTACCTGTTCTTTTTAAAATTTGTTTGAATATTTTTTACTATAAATAAATAAACTATCCAACAATTTATTTATTAAGTTTTTCAAAACTTTGAAAAAATAGATAGCAGTTGCACCTTTTCTAAATGGTAGTCAATATTTATACAGAAGTATTCATCCATTCTAGTTATTTGTTGATTTTAAAATAAATATATAATTTTTTACTGAATGTTAGACTTTTCTCAGAAAATTACAAAAGAAATTTTTACAACTATATTCCTTTTTTTTAAAATTTGTTTATAAAGAAGACATATTTTTCAAATAATGAATTATTTGATTTTCAATGTGGCTTATTCTTTCAGAACTTTTTCATTGGTGAACAAAGTGATTTTTGAAATACGTTACATTTATTAACATGTTATACTACTTAATTTAAGTTTATGCAGTACTACTAGATGTTCTGTATTTTAATTTTACGCAAGATAAGTGCTTTATTTATCAAATGCCAAAATATTTGTTGATGCTACACTAAACTATCAAGTATTCTTGTTCTAACGATGAACTTTACCTTCGATACATCGTTGGTACAAGATACAAGGACCTAATAAAATATAATTCCTTCATAAATACTTGCATTATAGTTTTGATACATTTAAAAGCGCGCACCTTGCATTTCAACCAAAAAGTATGTGTTTCTGTTATGACCTTTCCAATAAGGTTGTATCGCATACAAGCTTTGGCCCGTAGTGGTGCTGCTGGTCACATTCAAGATGGCGTCTACATGTATACTACGCGTACATATAGTTTGTATAGTGTGCATAGACGTAACAAGCATATATAGATATACAACTATATGTATACTTAGTATACGTGTAGACGCCATCTTGAATGTGACCGGCAGCGCCTCTACTGGCCAAAGCTTGTCTGCGATACAACCTTATAGTACGACTTGATAAATACTCTATGGAATAATTGAAAGTTTTCCAGGGTTATCTTAATTTGGGAGGTTCCATCTAATAGCTGAGAATATTTTCTGTAATACAGTCACCGTTTTTATGAGGTACTCCTTGATTATGGTTACAAATAGAAGATATTTTTACTAAAGCGCCCTTAAAATGTCTTTGTACAAAAGGTAGGAATAGATTTTGACCTTTAGATTTGTACAATACATCCCAGTACACGCATAACAGCTGGGATCATTGCCGAACACATTATGGCGAAATCAGCCACATCAACGTATCTAGGGACGGCATCAACCACATCTACATATATTGTGTGCCGAAGATTTTTTTAAAAGTTATCATACATTAATGCCACTTTCTTCTATACTTACTACAAACACACGATTCTATAATTAATTTTGAAATAATTATAACAACCCCACTCTTCCAATAACTCAATTAATAAAATTAATAAATAGTTTTATTTTAATTGTTTGTTTCCCCTTTAGTTATCAGGTTAAAGCATATTAGGTCATTTGGTTGAAATAGCTAATGATTCATATTTTTGCTTTTCTTCAAAATAACTTCAAATCAGTGAATAAATTATTTAGTAATACATATTGTAATCGTCCAAGTTAATTTAATGATTTGATTTTGGGTAAGTAAGTTTTAATTTATTTGGATGTAATATTTTACCATCTGTTTGATTAGCGGTATCACTTTTTGTAATGTTTTTTATTGTCTGCTACACTGGAAAAAAATTAGGTGCGCCGCTCACCTAACCCTCAGAACGTATGCGTCCTGCTCTATCAAGTGGTCTGCTAGCCCGTTGGCGGCAATATTCTCGCAATCTCTACTGTTAGGCCACATGCCACGAATATGGAAGGTGTCTTATGTTATTCCAGTTTTCAAAAAAGGTTATAACACTTGTGTAAAAAATTATAGACCAATTTCCATTCTTGGCATTGCGGCAAAATTATTCCATGAGATAGTTCGTAATAAGCTTTCTTTATATTTGCGTCACATTGTTGTGAGTGAGTAAGACGGATTCATGCATGGTCTATCAACAGTTACAAATCTAATAAGTTACACTCGTGAGATAGCTGAGGCCCTTGATGACAACTACCAGGTTGATTCGATTTATTTAGATTTTGCCGAGGCATTCGATTGTATGAACAAATTGAAAAATGACACCGAGTTGGCTCAGGGGGATCGTTATTAAAATGGATTTACTCATATCTCACCGATAGGGAATAGGTTGTAAAATTGGGATTCTGTCACTCTGCTCGAGAGTCCGTGGGTTCGGGTGTACCACAGGGCTTACATTTGGGACCCTTACAATTTTTGCTGTATATAAACGTTCTGCGTGACTATATTCATTCGTGAAACCTACTATTGTTTGCGGATGATGTAAAGCTTTTTATGACCATCACTGAACCATCCGATTGCTTGCTGTCACAGTCAGACATTAATGCACTAAATACCAGGGGACTAGTTTATAAACGTATACCGAATAATTATACATGCTACACAATTTCGTTTGCTTGATCGAGGAATAAAATTATCTACCAATACATGATCAATGATGTACTTATAAGAAGAGTCAAAGAAATATTAGACCTTAGTGTTATCTTAGACTCATCTTTCGTTTTTTATAAACACTTAAATGCTGCCCTGTCCAAGGCTTATAGGTGACTGGGATTCATAGAGCGTAGTTGTAGGTATTTTACTGATCTAAATACATTAATTTATCCATACAAAACATTATTTCTCCCTCCACTGCTTTATGCATTCCAGATTTGGAGACCACATACAGTACAAGCAATCACTAGCCTTAAAAAGCTCCAGCATAAGTTCTTACGATTTTTGTCATACAAAATCGGTGCACCAATGTCTTATACTGATTACAATTACTCTAATATTTAGCAGCAACATTAATTTATGGACAATAGTCAGTTTCATTTATACAGTGATTATTGTTTGACGTTTAGGATTAATTCTGGTGAAATAACATGTGAGTCATTAAATGATTAATTTAAACATAGGGAGGTTAATAATGAACTGCGGCACCACAGGTCCATTGTGGAAAATATATCGAGTAGAAATTATACATTTTATTTATGTGTTTACTGAATGAGAAGGCTGTCAAATACTCTTCACCCTGAATTGTTTGATATTGCATCAGTTAAAATATTTAAGAGACGTATCAAACAATTCGTATTTACTTAGTTGCGTGCGCAACAGCAGTAGCTAATATGTACTATATAGTCTCATACCTGTACATTATACTGGTATGCATAGGGCTTAAGCCCGTTGATTTTCTTCAGAAAATAAATAAATAAATAAATGAATAAATAAATAAATAATTTTTTTTTTTCTTTTTGATCAATAAATTTTTGATTGTTTGATTTAACTGTCATACAAAGAATTATTAGGTTTCATATACACACAATTCAGGGGAAAGAAAATTAAAGGCTTGAAAAATAAATTATTTATGTGTATATATATATATATATATATATACATATATATATTAGTAGACGTTTTTACTTAATTTCTTGTGCATAATTAGTCCATCGACAAGAATGCATTGTATGCGTTGAGTTATTAGGTTTAAGATAATATCTGTGCAGTGCTAGAGGGATGAAAATGATCTATCATTGAGATTTCCTATTTTATCATGTAGAGTTATTAGGTTTACGATTCTTATCATATAGGATGGCGAGTGTAACGAGCTAAAAAAAATGAATATACATTATGTATTTATCAGAAAGGAGTTTCAATGAATAATTCGCTCATGATTAATTTCATAATTAGAACAACTCTTTTGCGTTGATTCATCACGTTTAAAATATCTTAAATATAGAGCAAGGTGAAATAAAAATGTTAATTTAAAATATTTTGAATTTTATTATATATAAATAAATAAATGAAGGTTGAATTTAACTGCAATACGTACATTTTTAAATTCAAGATACTTACAAAACGGGGTCTAGGTAATTACGTGACTGAAATTCACAACTAATTGTTTGTGAAATTTACCATTCATTGTTTATAATGAAATAATCCATCGGTAAGTTTATCTACCATACTTAGAGTTATTAGGTTCAAGATCGTCACCGTACAGGGTTAGTAGAAATGGTAGCTTAAAAAAAAACAATTTTCTACTTATTAGATGAATTATTTTACTATTTATTAATGAATAATAAATTGCTCAATAATACCGTCACTAATACAGTTATAAGGTTATATATACTGACTGTTTGGAGTCAAAAGGGTCAATAGCTTAGAATAGAGAATTATACATTTATTGGTAAGCTTTTCCACTTAATTATTAGCACATAATTGATGTATCGATAAGAATATCTTCTATGCGTAAACTGTTCACGTCAAAGATAATAACAGTGCAAGGTTACGGAAAAAAAAAAATAATTTATAAATACGACTTCGTACTTTGTGACATAGACGTATTCGTTTTCAGATACTTACAGAAAATGATTACAATTATCTAGAGCTTGGGATAAACAATATTGCCTTATAGGATTCATTATTTAGATATCAACCAATAATTAATTAGTAATTAATTCAACTGTTATACATATAGTTATTGGATTTAAAATACTTGCAGCACAGAGGATTAAAAGTTTGGAATTAAAACTTACAAAATGATTAGTGAGACTTTTTACTTAATTATCGGTGAATAATTATTATGTTAATAAAATCGACTTTATTGCGGTTACATATCTGGTTCAAAATATTTGCAGCAAAAATTTATGTTGTATAAAAATGGCTAGGTAGGAAAATATTGTATTCCAACATTTATTAGTGAAGAAATAATTGTTTAATTTAACAGTAATCTATACAGTTATGAGATTTAAGATACTTTTAGTACAGGGCCAACGGGAGTAAAGGCTTTGGGTAAACAATTTATTATTTGTGAAACTTATATTTGTATCATCACTAATGAATAATCAGTCAATTTATTCAAGTGGCATGCATACGTTGATAACGTTTAAAATACTTACAGTACACAGCAATGGGATTGAAAACTTTGTAATTAATATTTATTTATGATGAGACTTATTATTTTACGATGTGGGGTTCCAATACGGAATGGTAAGAGCACGCGTACGCTTAGAGCCACGACCGGGAGCGAGGGAAAGGGAGGCATTGCATAGGCATGAAGTATTATGGAGGGCTCGGCCGAGAGCAAGAGAATCTGAGGTCTGCAGACCGCGAAGGCACTCACGGAGCAGCAGAAGCTCACATAGCCGGGTCGGAAGCAGTAAAACTGGGCACTCATCTGGCTAGCCGAGTCGACGACGGATCAACGTCGCAGTATGGGAAGGAGACGACACGCAAATATTCTCTTTGTACTACGGTCAATTTTTGCTCACTCGTACATGTAAGTTACTAAAGGGGGACTAACCAGAAGCAGTGAATAAGTTCGTGAGTTGTTTTTTTAAATGACTCCCCGTCGCAGAGGCATTAATTCCCTCGTGGTGGTCTGGTAGACGTGCCTGTGTCGCTGCTCTAGATAAAATCCTCTTTTTTCTTTTTAAATCATTTAAAAACAATATTGTATTACCGTGTCGATAAGTTGAGAGACCCCGTTGATACTGTGTGAAGTTTTTTTCCCATCTCTTTAATACAATTAGATAATCAATTATTATTTTATTATTAACTTATAACTACAAATTTTCTTGTCCGGCAGAGGTTTGTGCCATTTACTTTGAACATTTATCAAGTGAATTTCGTTATCGTCTTTCGATCGCGTATTTAAGTACGAATTTAGGTAAATAATACCGATATACGAATTATGTTGATGGCTTACGGGTGAGTCACCATTATCGAAATTTTCCCAAATGCGAATTAATCATTGTGGGTGACTACCTTCCAATGAATTTGAATTTTCAATTACCATACTTGTTAAACAAACTAATTGTTTATTTTTCATTGGACGTTCATTCAAAACGTCAAACGTATACTCAAACATCTTTTTATTTATCGACCCGCACCGCTCCTTGTCCCAATTTTTATATTATTATTATTTAATCAACTAAAATTACGGTATACGATAGGCATTCGAATCCCATACATCAGTTCCCGATACACCAAAGTACATGAGTACAGTAGAAGATCAAGGGAATGAAGAGCTTAGTATTACCAAATATTGTTTCTTGAAATTATTTTTTTTCTTTTTGTTATTAAATCATCAATTGTTTGATACAACTGTTAAATGAAGAGTTATTCCGTTTAAAATATTTACAATAAAGGTTCAAGGGGATTGAGGGCTTATAATTAGGAAATATGTATTTATGCGTCGACTAATTAGATTACTGATATTCATAGTGAAGGGTTAAAGGGATCAGAAATTGTTCATCAATAGAATTATGTTTTATATCATGTAGACTCATTGGGTTGAAAATACTCACAGAACAGGGTTTTGAGTATTAAGATCTTGAAACTAAAAATTATTTATTACAAAATTGATGATTATATTTTGCATCACTAACTAATCTGATACTATTTATGACTGTACTACGCAAAGTTAAAGGGGTGAGATACTTGAATTACATGTTAAAAGGTATACAAGCTTGGGATGAACTATTATTTATTTGCAAAATTAATTTTTTTTCACCATCAACAAACAATTGATTTAATAATTTGATTGTCATAATTATTGACATTAGGATGAAGATATTTACCAGACAAGGCC
Organism: Copidosoma aretas; assembly: GCA_030522625.1. Classification (NCBI taxonomy): domain Eukaryota; kingdom Metazoa; phylum Arthropoda; class Insecta; order Hymenoptera; family Encyrtidae; genus Copidosoma; species Copidosoma aretas. The sequence continues at coordinate 15,296 of JAPYYV010004670.1, forward strand.
CAAAGGATTTATAGCTTTAATTAAATTATTTTATATTATTGAGTGAGCATTTTCATTTAATTATTCGTTGATAGCTCAGCTATTGCTCAAAACAACTCTCAAAAGTTGATGCATAAGGTTTAGGATATCCGCAGTGCAGCCTTGGGTAAAATAAAAATGATTTATGAAAAAGATTGTTTTATTTATTGTTGATATTAAATAAAAAATGTTGAATTTAACTGTAACACGTTCAGTTCTCAGGTTTAAGGTACTTACAAATCAAGGTCCTGGCACCTAAAAGCTTGGGATCAACAAATATTTATTAGTAGAATTTATGATTCATTATTTATTATTAAATAATCGATCGTATAGTTCAACTGTAATACTTAGAGTTATAAGGTTTAAGATGCTCACCGTACAGGGTTAGTGAAATCAGGAAGCTTAGGATTAGAATTATTTATACATCGGATGTATCACTTTTTTATTTATTGATAAATCACCCATTAATAAAAAGAAATGATATACTTAGAGTTATTAGGATGGAGATACTGACGGTTTAGAGTCAAGGGGGTCAAGAGCTTTGAATAAAGAATTTTATATTCATGGGTAAGACCTTTCTCTTAGTTATTTGTGCATCATTAATCTATGGACAAAAACATCTTTTATGCGTTGACTTTTTAGTTTTAGGATATCCACAGTACAAGGTTGGAGGTAAGAGGTGGTTTAAAATAATTAAAGCATAGTGTTAGCAGTATAAAAAGCTTGAGATTAATAATTATTTATTTATAAGATTTAATTTTTTTTGTTTTACTAATAACTATCTGACTGATTTATTAAACTTTCATTCATAAAGTTATCATGGTTAAGACACATTCCGTACATAGTTTAGGGGATTAAGCGCTTGAAATATAAAATTATATGTCCGTTAGTAAAACTTTTTACTTGATTGGTTGTGAATAACTAATCTATTGATAAATAGTAGATTACGATACAAGGCCAGAAAGTTGGATTTCCGGGCGTGCGATGGTTTGACGGCCGAGGCGAAGCCGAGGCCGTTAAATCGCACGCC
>JAPYYV010004671.1:0-38382 GCA_030522625.1 Copidosoma aretas
CTTTATAGATAAAGCCACCATATGGTCTCTTTAGCGGTAGTAAGCTAGTATAGTCTAGCCCACCGCGTCTTTTTTTATTTTTGAGACGTACAGCCTTTTCAGCGGTAGTAGCTCGGTATTATTCAGGTCACCGCATTGGCCTCACCTCCCGGAGCTCCCATATCACACACAAGCAGCAAGGCCCCGACATCTCAGGCGAGAGAATCTCACCAAGTGTTGCCGCGTTTGTGTCAGTGTAGTGTGTGTATGTGAGAGGAATGTATTCACCGTCACTTACCTCTATACGTGGCTAGTCGGTATGCCGTTAGTGTTGAAGCCCCCTCACCCGACCTAGGCTGCAAGCAGCACGGTCTACGACAAGGTGACGCATATTATGGGGGGGGGGGGGTAGTAGTTGTAGTCGTAGTAGTAGTAGTAGTAGTAGTAGTAGTAGTAGTAGTAGTAGTAGTAGTAGTAGAAGTAGTAGTAGAAGTAGTAGTAGTGGTCGCAGTAGTAGTAGTAGTAGTAGTAGTAGTAGTAGTAGTAGTAGTTGTAGTAGTAGTAGTAGTAGTTGTAGTTGTAGTTGTAGTAGCAGAAGTAGTGGTCATAGTAGTGGTAGTGGTAGTAGTTGTAGTACACCCCTAGGATCCAAAAATTTTTATAACGAAATACTTTACCTAAGGAACTTTATCTTATTTTGGCCCAAAAAAAATACGTTTTTCCCACTGTGCGGCAGTTTTTCGTGTACAACCGTGTATACCTTGTAGTTAAGCTACATATTTTTGCGCGCTTACAGTCCTTGCTACAGTTTTTAAAGCACAATTGTACGGTTTAATCTACAAGTTAGTCTTACACTGTACTGTATTTTTTTGAGTTTAACGTTAATAGTAATACATCTGCGTGTTATTTTTGTGGTACGAATTTAGTGTACTAAATAGCAGTTTAAAGGCGATTCTCCATCAGAAATCGTTAGAGCATGGAGCACCTGGCGAATAATTCTATAAGCGATTGGTGGTATGTCTGATTATTATTATTATGTATCATGCGATTCTGGGGCTTACGTGGCAATTGTGTATAGTTGTAACTTACAATGTTATCTTACAGTATTATTTAAATAAGCACAATTTCCTGTTTCTTTCTGTATTTTTTTTTAAGTATCTATTAAAGATTACTTTTATTGACGGAATTTTTCGCATTAATAATTTATACCTGCTCTGAAAAAACAGTATAAATATATCGCATATAAATCATTATCCTCTGCTTGGTATACAAAATCTGAAATCGATGTTTACGCTGTCAGCGCCGACGCCGACGCCGCACAGTGGAAATAAAAGGGTTTTTTTTCGACAAAAGTCTGGTCGAATTTTCTACCAAAAAAAAAATATCGTCTTACTTAGAAAGGCTCACACTATAATGTCCTACTGCTAAAATTGCGATTTACATAACCTAAAAAAGTGGCAGACCACTACTCTTCAGTATGACATTGTTTAAGGATATTTTTTTTTTATTATCAGTGTATACAGGTTTTTGAGGTTGCTGATCACGATTCCGGATTTAGATTTAACAAATTTCAAATGTTGGATCTAGAATGGCGGACATGAAAATAGAAATTTTGTTTTTGGATTTTACAAACTAATATGCAGGGGTTTTTGAGGTCGCTGATTACGGTTCTGTATTAAGGTTTTCAAAATTCAGTATGGCGGATTGAAAATGGCGGATATGAAAATAGAAATTTTGTTTTTGTTTCTTACAATCTATTATACTCGGCTTGTTGAGGTCGCTGATTACCATTATCGTGTTGAATTTGGATAACTAATAATAGCTGACGCTTAATAACAAAGTATGATATTAGTGACGCTAAAACTGTGGTATGAGGATTTTATCAGCCATTATGGACGTTCTCCGGGTTCAGTGGTTCTTAATCAAAGTTGATGTGAGTTGAGAATCTCTTTTTACTCATTTATTCACTTATAAATGCTAGTTTACTTGGGTAAATTTGAGTTTGGCTTTTTTTTGTGACCGTCGTCCAACTGTTCTGTACTTAGTAAGCAAAAGGAGGTTGCAGTACTGCCAAGTTGCTTGGGGCGTCAGCTTCTGTCTTGGTGGAGGCCAGATGAGGTGTTATTAAAATTATTGTTACTTAATAATTATCATAGAAAGGCCTATAATACTTTTGCTAATTTTTTTCCTTAGGAATTTGTTTATTGCATACAATTTTTGGGGGAAAATACTACGAAAATTCATGAAGTTATGCTCGTTTTTCTTTCGTCCAGGTTATAGCTACAGATACACTGCACTGTTAAATTGACAATCTTTAAAACTGAATAGTTTGCAATGTAGTATGGAAGCATCTGTTGAAATTTTTCACACGTGTAAATAACACATACATTTCACACATATTTCAATTTCAGCAAATTATAACAAAAGCTACTTGACCTGGAGAACGTCCTTAAAACGTTTGATCCATAACTAAAGATTAATCATAATACAAAGTCTCTGGAATTTCCGAAAAGACGTATTTTCTGCAAAGATCTTAGAGACTTTTTAAAATAAGTTACTGGACTGTTCTTCAGTATCTGAATTGCACAAAGACAGGTACATACTTGTAGATAATAAATCAGTACATATGTGTGTATTTTTTGTAGTATTATGAATTAAATAAGTACACAATCAATTTTTCATAATAAAATCGATAATTATTAACGACATGTATTAACATAATGATTTATCTATAACTGCAAATGCATCAAACGAAAATGTAAACATTGCTTTTTTGCGAGTAGCTGTTTAGCATTGTTTGACAAAAGAATTTTGTCCTCATATTCAGTAATTCTAAGTCAACTTATAAGCGGATCTGGGTTTATTTAAAAATTGTAAATAATATCTTCATTCGCTTGTACATGTTTACTGTGGTTACTTCTAGCCTTTCTAATTATTTTATTATTAGCCTCTTGCGGTTCTTCTAAGAAACAACCGATTGGGACGTTGTCGAATAATTCTATAATTTGTTGTTCATGAAGTAGCAATTGTAGACAGAAGGAGTCATTATGTATCACGGATATAGCTTTATGCACTCTTTTGCTGTTTTGGAGGCATACCTTTTAAATTTACTATAATCAATCTCTCTTCCAGAAGTGATAACCTGTAAAATATTATTAAATCTTTCCAACAATGGACCGTCAAATTCTATTTCTTTTGCTACGTCTACTGCCTTCCTAAAAAACTGGCGTGCTACTTTCCCTGTATTGGTAGTCCCAGCACCCTGCTTCAGTTCATCGACTGTAACCCCTAGCTTTTTCAGTTTTCCTGGAACATTTTTTTTTTTTTCGTTCTTTCCTAAATTTTTTGTCTTCTATGGACCCTGCTGAACCTTTTTTGAAATCTTAGTTATTTCCTATGCGTAGAAAGTATTCTGTACACCAAAATAGTAGTCTGTTTTGCATGGGCAATTGGAAAATTATTCATGAATTTTGACCTAACCCCGCAGATATTACAGCTGGTTGGTGATTTTTGTCCACAAAGTACATTACAGACTTTACCGTCAATCATAGTGCACCTTATGTCAAACGATTTCAAATTGCATATGGTTGTTATCGACAATATAACTTTTGACTTTCTCCAGAAGTTTTGAATAGTATTGGTATTTTGTTGTTGTAAAGGCTTCTGTTTCTTTACCAAATTAAAACTTTACAGGACAACATGAGTAGACGGGGTTGGGTCTTATATTATTCCATATTAAGTAATCATCAGCTCTCAATTCAAGAGGAACAAAAGATATTACAAATACTATAAGAGTCTTCATGTATTGCTGATTCTACAATAGACTTCATTTTCACTGTCAGCTGATGTATTAAAACATGACGTAGATGCCTGTTCTAAGGATGTATCTTTATTTAAGAACCATTGCTGCCTCGTTGTTTACTGTCCTGATGCGCCATCCATGCCCCATTTGGCAATCAGTAGCAATGTTGTGTTTTGGAGTTTGATAAGTTTATTAGGTGATAGTTGCGATAGAGTTCTTATAATAATATGTTTTATAGACACGTTCAGTAAACAGTTGCTCCAACCTCTGCCACTTTTACGTGCTGTGGATAACATTTTCTTTTTAAATCGCGTATTTTTTCATAACTGGAATATTTTGTTCCGAGGTGTAAGACTGGGCACGGCACGTTTTCAACCACAACTTGAACGCCGGTTTTAACATGATTAATGTCCGCCTACTATGATGTACAATTCTTTTATTGAAAATAGTATTTAACTGCGTTTCCTGTAAATTTGAGAAAAATTGGTTAAGTACCGACGACTTAGGATTTAAAAAAAAAAAAAAAAGAGCTATCCGCTCCAGAAGGCCATAGAATAGTTTTTTTTTATCTTTTTTTAAAAAGCACTTTGAAGTTATGAAAGTTCGAATATTCTAAATTACAATTTGGAAAAAAATGGGGTTGTATACGTAAGTAAAAAAGTACTGATGTCGAAAAATCGTTATAAATTCGGCCAAAATCAATATTTTTGAAAAATTCTAACAGGAAATCAAACTTGGATAAGTTTCTGAATTTTCTAGCCTGGTTTTAATTGAATACAATGACTAGAAAAAACATAGTGAATTTGAAATTGAGGGAAAAAAAATTTTGTTCGCTAATTATTCGTAAAGTTTAAAACCGTTCTTGCTGAAATTTGCAGCACTAATATATATCGTCAGGAGCAATACTTTTTATAAATTTTAAGCCTCTAGCTATCTTTTTCTCCGAGATATTTTATGTAAAAAAAAAAAAAAATGATCTGTTTGGCTTTGAACGACTTTTAATAATAAACAAAAGCACGTAGCGACTTTCAACCAGCGTCATTTTTTAGAGAAATATAAGAGAAACAAAAAACCTGTAAGGCATATACGTTAAAAATGCACTGGAGAGGAGATATTCCACAAAAAATAGATCCTTTTTGTTTCTGTAATTGTTGAATTAAAAATGTTTCCCGAAGAACTCAGACTGTGGGTTTTCAAAATCGTAATCAGCGCATTTTTTCACAATTTATCATAATAAAAATGCATTGTGACGAAAATGTTAATTTTTGAGGTAAAAAGAGCCTCGTTGTCTGAGCTATGAATTTACTGATACATTTAAAGAGTGATAGGATTAATAACACTTGGCTTATCTTGTAATGGGGTTCATGTAGCTTATCTTATAGAGTTGTTGGGTTTAATTGAGTAGCTTGGGTTAATTTATTCGATCTTTGTAGTTTTAAATTGCGCGCTGGTATCACAATATTATTTCGATATAGGACGTTCTTCAAATATATATTCGAGATAGGACGTTTTCCACATATATTTTTAGGATAAGAAGTTTTTTTACTCAACTAAAAATATGTCTCTAATGATGTATACAAATTTTCTTTTGGTTATTCGTGCACAATATTTTTTGAATTCGTCGCTATGATGATCTGAAGTCTTTGATATTTTGCCATTAGTAGTTCTCATATATAACCTAATTTATGTTTGAATGTGTACATTCTATTTATTTTATACGTACTTGGTCTCTATTTTTTTCCGCAAAATTGTTTTTTAAATTGATACTCATGCGCGCGTTTAATTTCCGATTTTCATGGAAGTAAACCTTAAATTATCTTGCAGAATACTAATATGAAAAAGCTATACAAGAAATTGTAGAAAAAAAAATAATGATTTATTTCCTCGGAAATCAAACCTAAGTTTGCCTAGTGAAAGCATTCAATCTCATATAGTGTCGTATTGGTTGATATTTTTTGGAAAGTACCATTTGTTTACGTCAACTAAAAGTGCTTTACATACATTCTTTTTCTTCAACATGGCAACCTTTTTACAATCACATCATTGTAACAATCACTGAGAAAACAAGAAAAAAATTTGATAACAGTCAATAAGAATTCGTTTACTTAAATAATCAAAGAGGAAGCCTTAATCAAAGTATTGATGAGAATTCAAAAAACTGTCTGCACGAAATCAGTATATATAAATAACGATACGATAGATTAATTGACAGCGGTAAAATTTCTGCCAAACTTGTCCTTTTTTTGGAAGAATCATATAATGCTCTCTCTTTGAATATTCTTATTATATCTGCCTGATTCTTTATAATTTTAGATTGCTTGTATATAACGGAAATATAAAAATTTAAATAATTGCTCGATTCTTGATACTGCTAAAGCATAAAAAAAAATTATCTTATCCTCTGGGGGTGCTTGTTTCATCAATAGATTCCATGAAATAATAAGCTAGCACATAATGGAAGCGGTATTGGCTTAGTAGTTAGCGTACTAAGTTCGGAGACAACACCGTCTAGAAGTCGAGGGTTCGAATTCCGGCGAAGGCTACCATTTTTTCTAAGCAGTTCTCGACGCAAAAAGTACCCTGGGTGCAATTTTAGGAAAGGGAAATTGAATTAATAATATTAAAAGTACAATGAAAAAATGGCAAGGTGTGTCGTGAGTGTATATTTTAAAAGACATTGTAAAAAAAGGAAAAAATTAAGATAATGAAAGATATGGGCACAGAGTTACAAATGTGATAAAAATTATAAGGTACAGAAACACAAGAATATAAAGGCATGCAAAAAGAAATGTATTAAGAGACATAAATAAAAAAATTAAAAAAAAAGTACACCCAGATTAAAGAAAATTAGGTCAACAAAAACAAAGGATGAAAGGAAAAAAGTAGAGAGGAGCAAGTGTTAGAAAAAAAGAATAAAGATACATGTAGGATCGAGCACTATCTTCACACCAAGATGGTGAAGGTCCATCGCTTACCAGGCCAATAGACTGTTGGTCGCAGTAATGGTAAGTTAAAAAAAAATAATTTGCATGTACGAAAAATAAATACTGAAGATCAACGAGCGAATGTAATCAAGCAGATAATTGATATACACTAGATCACATTCGAGGTCAATCTAGGTAAAGGCTAGAACAGACCTCTAACAATGCTAGACGCCTGTATTTTTAAAAATAAATATAAATTAATAATTATTCTTATAAATTAAAAACTATTATCATTACACAAATAATTTTAAATTGAAAAACAAACTGAAAAAATTGTGTATCAAGTTTCAGTAATATGTAACAAAGTTTGCTAGTTTAAAAATCCAAAGAAAACATTTTAAGCGGGGAAAATCATTAAACAAAGTTTTTATATCCGAATTTCATGTTATTTAAAGGGGAAATCTTTTTGTGTCTGGTAGCGTGTTTACTTGAAAATTTTTGTACTTTTGGGGTATAAATTTTTATTTTGAGATACAACGAAGAGCTTTTAATGAGTAGATGTTTGAAAAATTAAAAATAGTAACAGGCACCCTAATATATATCTACTTATATTATATAGTGATTTGTATGGGGCATTCCACATAAGCCCTTCACCGACCCACCTACAACCACCTTGCAAAATAAGGCAAAAACCGTTTGGTTTTCCGATATTTTCAACAATCTAATCTTTTCGTATGATACCACCACCCCCTCACCGCCTCCCACAGCCCCGTAACCACCTGTCACATTTGTCTTGTCTCCCACCGGCCTCCCACCGCTAAATCACAAATTAATATAAAATTTGTTTGTTTCTTCTGTAATTTTTATAATTTTATTTTATCTAATTTTTTTCCTAAACCCCGCAGTGAATTTGAGTAAGCAAAAAAAAAAGTTGATGTAATAATTAAAAAAAAAATACCGTTCAAGTACACACAGTCATCTTAAGATATTCGCTGTGTGCAGCAATCTGAAACAGCGTCACCTGCAGGTGAGGCAACAGTAATGCTGGATAACACGAGTACATGGCCTCTTATTGGCTGCAAACTGTAATCATTTTTATTTGCATTTTTAATGCATCTTTGACACCTACAATAAGGGTTTTCGGTCTCAATAGTTTGTTTTAAACATAACAATTCTTTTTACACCTTTAATTTTTTTTTTTCTTTGCAGTGTGAAAAAAAACTGTTTTTGTGTTTAAAACAAATGATCAACACCGAAAACCTTTATTTTAGATGTCAAAGATGCATTAAAATTGTTAAAAAAAATTGATAATGTTCACAGCCCATAATAGGCTGTGCACTCGCGTTATCCAGCACCACCGTTCTTTCTCCTGCAGGTGGCGCTGTTTCAGATTTCTGCACACAGCGAATATGCAGTAGTTCTCGCATACACACGAACATTCGTAAAATCATACAAAGAGAAACAAAACTACACTTATACGTAGATACAAAATAAAAAGATACATACATTCATTTGTTCATAAATGAATAACTACATGCAAACATACATACATACATAATAACATACATATATACACCAACACACAAATACAAGCATGCATACACACATACATACATACATATATACATACATACATACATACTGTCTGCAATGCATGCAAAAAAATACGTTAATAAATACATACACATGCATATACATTTATACTGGTGCGGCTCCGCCCCCCTGCACGCTCCGCTCGCCAACCCCTCAGTTTCTGAAGAAAATAAATATTAATTTTCTTGAGAAAATTGTAAAATATCTCTTACTGCTTTGTACAAATTGAATGAAATTGACTGTTCAGCAGAATTATTTAATTATTCAATTATTCTTGAAAACTATTTTTCAAAAATTAACTAAAAACTCTGTAAAATCGAAAAAACAATATTAGTAATGTACTATTTGGCGTTTCAATATTTTTTCTTCTAACTATCATAAACTGTTTTTTTTAAATTGAGATTTAATAAAACGGAAAGTATGCCATCATTTTAGGATTCAAGAACATTTAATAGAATCTCTCATGAAACTTTTATATATACTATCGCCATAAGTTTATTTAAAAAAGATTCTTGAGTTTATAATATTGTCAACAAAGTGATTAGCGTTATGTTGCCATTCCAAACACGACAATTTTTTGCATGGTTTTTACGTTTGGAATTGATTTTAATATTTAAAACATATATCAAAACTGTTTGACAGAATATTTTATTAATGGTAAAGATACTCATGCTCTTTAACATGTCTATTAAATTTTTAAATCAGAAGACAAATCTTGTAAATTATTTGTTGGTGATTACCAACTAAAATTGTTTGATCATCAATTAACAACCATGAAGATATGGTTTTCTGTAAAAATATGTTTGAAATGTTATATGTACAATCAAGCAAAGATAAAAAAAGATTTTTTTAAGGCATATCTATACAAAATTATGGAATTTTTTATTATAAATAGTCCTAAAAAATCAGGAAAAATTTGTTAACATTAAAAAAAAATCGATTACATCATTTGTGAAGGTGAAAAATTTTTGTCAATGACATGGGCTTGAATTGCACCTGTATTACTTTCAAATGAAATGACAAGTCATAGAACTTTTCGCTTGCCATTAGATTTAAATAATGTATAAAGTGCATTTTAGGAATTCGTATCTGATCAAAAAAATATGATGCTATTCTAATTGTAAAAAAAAATATGTAAAGGATTCTCATCATGTAAAAAATAGTTATTTTCTGTATGCCAAATAATAAAACAATATTTCATTTTCGTTTGTAATCCATGACTATTCTGTGCATTATCACTAACAGCATAAAGTTATTAAGGGTGTCAGTGTGCAATTTTATTTTGTTTATTAGATGCCTTAAATCGGCATACAAAGTGCCACAATGTAAAACGAATCAAATAAATTCCTGTTCGATTAAATATAGTACATTTCGTACCATGGGCGCAAAGTAAAAAAATCACGCCCGAAGGGCGGGGTTTTTGTATGTTTGTTGTGCCCGAGGTGCGAACGACGTTTTTCTTTCCGAGGGTGCAAAGTCGAACTTTGCGCCTGTGGGCACACTTTAGGCCCGCTAATCACTTTGCGCCCTAGGGCCGGAAAGTACTTTCCCGCCCGTGGGCGCAAAGTGATTCAAGGGCCCAAAGTGCAGCCCGAGGTCGAAAAGAGCGCCCGCAGGGCACAAAGTCTTTGCGCCCATGGTAAGAAATAGTACATTTCCTACCTAGGGCAGAAAATACGACTACCGCGCCCGAAGTATTTTCTGCCCGTGGTGAGGACAACATTTTTTGTACCGAGGGCAGAAAGGCTCTGCCGCACTTTCTGCTCTAGGTAAGAAATAGTAGATTACGTACGAGTTTGGAAAGGCTTAGATTTGCGGACCGAGTGGTTTGCGGCCCGAGCCGAAGGCGAGAGACGTACCGAGGTCCGTAAAAAAGCCTTTACGATCGAGTTGCGGAATCTATTTTTCCACCTAAGAGCCAAAATCAAGCGGCGAAGGTGCTATTTTGAGGAGGTGCTATTTTGAGGTTAGAAGGTGGAAAAATGATTTTTCCTACCTCGGAAACTTTTGCAACCCTGGTACACCCTCGGTAGGAAAAACAGCGTTCGCCACTCATGTGCATCCGACCAGGGGGGTCCCAACAATCCCTCGGGTGTTGCTTCGCAAGCGCCCTCGGGCCCAGGATCGCCCTGGAGAGATGCACATTTATGACGAAAACTACTATTAATTTTTCAATATTATAGAATTAACATCTAGGTACTAAGAGAGATTTTTTTTCACCCTTATCTTATTTCATTAAATATTTTGTATTTAATGATGATCTAAAAAAATTTCTAAGGGAGAAATGTAAATAGGACCAAATTATAAATGTCAATTGATGATGGGGGGAGCTGAGGGAAAGCTGCTGGTAAGAATGAGGGGAAGCTTAGAGGGAGAAAGGAGGGGAAGGGGTAAGACTCTATTTGTTCGTACAACTATATAATATAGGAAGATATGTGTATACACATGCATACATTTATACATATACTTATCCTCAAGAATATACATAAAATCATAAAAATATACAGCGACCATCAAAAGCACTTAAACCGCAGTGACCGGCGATTACAGCAATAAATTATAAATTCATACCAGTCCATTACCCGAAAAATTTTTAAATTCTATGTTTTCCAGTAGAAAAAAAATTAGTCATTCCCCATCAAAATTTCCTCAAAAATGCGGAAAATATAGTTTTTCCCAAATAAAAAATGGGCCTCATTTATTTATCCAACAATTTATAAACGAATGCGAATTGTTTATTTAGTTTTTTGCTTATATCTCCGCTTCTATGGCTTCCAGAGAAATTTTATGACCGCTTATTATTTCGTCATCAAACTTCCTACAAAATAGACACTTTTGCAAATCCATTTGTTATTGTTTATAACACGTTAATGGCAAAAAAAGTGATAAAAAAATGTTTTCTATCGCAAAATTTTAGATTGACGTAAAAAATATATCCTATTAATTTGTATGTAATCATGAGGAAACATAGATATCACTTCGCATAACAAAAAGCTATCTGTAAAATTTCAAAATAATTATCAGTTTTTTTAAATTAATTTTTTAAATTTAAACTTTAAAGTATTATTGCAAACTTTATTGACGGTTTATCGACATTTTGCTTCGGTAAAAACATTGTATTCGATGTCAATTATGATGATAAACATGAAAAATTTGGTTTTCGCCATTTTTGACGTTTCCGCAAAAAATTTAATTTTGCAAGTCAAACAAATACAAATATCTTAGCCAATTTTATATATATATTTTTTTTTACCATAAAGCGGCATTGTATTTATCATAAAAATACACAAATTAAAAAAAAAAAATTATTTAGCTTAGTCTGAAGCCGAGATACAAGCAATTAACGTTTTTTTCAATAACGGACTGATAATTCAATTTTTTAATGCGAACAAATTTGTGTATCACCTTCATGAATTTCTGCTTTAAAATTCCTTATTACGTTATTAATTTCATTGAAAGAGTAGCTATACAAAATTAAAAAAGTTGCATTGTAATAGCCGGTGGCAGCTCTGCGGTTCTGTCTTTACCACTCTTCTGCGACCAGGTGGCCGACCGTTTGGAGTGCGTGCGAGGCAAAACACGGGCTGCGGCTAGCGTTCGGATTTAAATAAGTTGTTGTACATATTTTGTACAATTGCCAACATAGTATATCCTATTCAACAGTTTGTTACATAGTTTTTCAAGCATTTCATCCTCGACTTACGTTATCAACTTTACTGAATATATTGTAATTGTATTACAGGAAAAAGTAAATATACTGTGGATGAAGATTTTCATTTTTCTAATGCCATAGGCACCTAAAAGTATGCTTGAATAATTTTTTTTAGAAATTTTTTCAAAAACTTTTTATCACGATTAAATAGAGCCCCAGAAGTTTTAAAATTGTAACTACGCTTTTGTATAGCCGTAACAGTCTGTATGTGTGCAATGATAGATGGTAAACGACTGTATGTATGCTATGATAGATGGTACAACAGATAGCGAGGCAGGCGATAGTTGTTGCGTAAGTAGTACATCGAAAAAAGCAAAACATTAATGTGCACAAAAATCTCAACAAATATATATTTTTAATTAATATCAGTTTTTTCATTTAATTTGTTAATGAAGCATGTTCAATGTATAAAATTATGTTTGTAATTGTACAATTACTCAAGAATACTTAGTTCGCAACAGCCCGTGTTTTGCCCCGCGTGCACTGCAACCGGTCGGCAATCTAGTTGCAAAGGAGGGGTAAAGATGGGACCGCAGATCTGCTGCCGACTTTCGCAATGCAACTTTCTTGATTTTTTATAGCTACTTTTCCAGTGAAATTGATAAAGTACTTATGCAGTTTAATGCAGAAATACATGAAGATGAAACAAATTTTTTCTCTAGGAGCCATAAAAGCAGAAATATAAGCTAAAAACGAAATAAAAAAATTGAAATTTTTTCATAAATTGTTAAACAAATAAATATAGCCGACTTACGATTTAGACAATACTATTTTTCCTGTATTTCTGAGAAAATTTTGAAGAGTAATGACTAAATTTTTCTCTATTGGGGAACATAATAGTAAGGGGGCCCAGTGGGTTCCCGTAGCCGATAATTTTTCAGTCCTCCACCAAAGTTTTTCCTATGTATTTTGATCCCCTGATTACGAATTTCAAGGGTATAAAGTCGAAATCGTCAAGAAAATAAAGTTATTAACAATTTTAGTTGACAAATTAAAAAATTTTTTTATATGCAAATAAAAATTTTAATCCTATTCTTTGACCAATTTTAAGCAAAAAACGTATCCATAATTTTTCTTAAAGTATTTTCTGAGTGGAAAATTCCCAACCTTTAAAAAATCACATTTTTTACAATTTTCAATTGCATGTTACTCATTTATTTGACAATTTTTTGGAACACACCAAGGCTTAAACGTTGACTTGAATACTATACATCAATGTTTTTCAAAGGTTTCACCATTTTGAATGCTTAGCTTTGATGTAGCTGGCTCCCAGTTGTGTATGTTTTTAGTTTCCAAACCGCTTTAATTTGGTGGTCCAGGCAATGGAGACTGTTTTATAACTTTTCTCGTGTCCAAAGTCTTAAACAGACTAACCCTATGCATTTCGATCTCTTAAACACAAATTTCGTTATTATACATCCGACAAGTGAGTAGATTAGTTGTTATAAACAATTTTTATAACCAATATTATGAATAATGATGATACTTTTCGCGAAAAAAGTTATTAGAATTCAAAAAAATGTGTTAAGTCTTAGAATTATTTAAAACAATGAAGGTCAGGAAAAATTGATGAAATTCCGTTATGAATGCATCAGAGATAAATATATATATATGCATTGATACAATACAGTTAGGGTTTCCCAAACATCTTTGATGCCGGCGCAACGGCTTCGCCAAGATTTTTTTAGCAAAATTTTTCTCCCTTATTATGATTATTAAAGGTGGAATATCCAAAGCTGGAATGAATAAATTGTCAATAACCATAATTCGAAAAACCGTACATAAATAAATAGACAACGTGCGTTTAAAACCCGTAATGAACGAGTTTTTAAAATTTTTCAAAGTTTCAACTAAAAAAATTTTGACTATATGGCGAAATATATTTTTTTTTTTTCCTAAACGGTTCGCCGAACAAGAAAGAAATTTTTTTTGCGTATTATCAACATTTTTTAATTCATGCACAAATGTTAGACATTTTATTATTCCGAGCTTTGGACATTTCACCTTTGTAAATCATAATAAAAGAAAAAATTTTGCAGAAAAAATCTTCGAATGTGCTCGGGGAACCCCAATTGTATCGTACACATGCATATACATATCTCTCTCTGTTGCATTCATAACGAAATTTTATTAATTTTTCCTGCTACAAATATGACATTAAAAAAAAAGATAAGAGACCATTATTGTTTTGAATAATTGAGGACCCCGATCGAATAACTCGCCCGACGCTCGAAACGGAATTTAAGTTCGCGACCAAGGAGGCAATTTTCAAAAGTCTTTCAATTGGTTTTTAAGAAAGTACCAGCCTATAGAGAATAAAAATTTACACCTTTAGTTTATAACTTTTTGAAATAAATGATAATATTAAAGATTAAAAATAAAAACGGTACTTTCTGGAAAATCAAATTCAATGGGTTTTCAAAACATAAATTGCTATTTCTCAGCGAATTTTGATCGAAATTGTTTAAAACTTGGTATAGGCTCGGGAAATACCTTAGCACTGCTGATAAACTGATTAAAATTTGTTAAACTTGTCATTGTTTATAAATATTAAATGACATATAGGTAGCAAAAGAACTACCAAACTTATAAACTTCATCGAAAAAAAGTATGCGGGGAAGTTTCACCTGGATAATACTTCAAGCAAAAAAGTTGTTCCTTAGGACTCGAAGAAGTTGTCCTTAAAGTTTCAACTTGATTCTTCAAGAACTAGCTGAGATACAGAGATTTTTGTAACCACTTACACTGTACGGACACATATCCACAAACTGAGCGAAGCAGCAGCTTTGCGCGTTGAGTGTCACTGCACGTGTTGAAGTAAGTACGGTTACGTGCGAGCTGCTGTACAATACCCGATTTAGTGACACTCAATGCCCAAAGCTGCTGCTTCGCACAGTTCGCGAATCTGTGTCCGTATTTCAAATTGAGGACCCGAATCAAATAACTCGCCTGACGCTCGAAACGGAATTTACTTGAAATAGAAAAATGTATCAGTTCGATTTTAAAATATTCCATGTACATCACGTGTATGTACACACTTTAAATTGTGTAAATGTAAAGTAATACTAAAGAACTAATTGTTATTAATTCAATGTAAATATATTGCCCCCCTCTCATACATAAAATGTAAACAGTGCAGGTATGACAGACGGCAGGAGATCAGCCGTCTGCACCGGAATGCAGCAGACGACTTAACCTGACGCTAGTGCTAGAAAACCGTCGTTGTTTCCAGCTACGTACGTAGTTACAAAAACCTCTGAATCTCAGCTATTTCTTAAAGAATCAAGTTGAAATTTAGAGGACAACTTCTTTGAGTCCTAAGGAACAACTTTGTCGCTGGAAGTTTTATCTAGCAGATACTTCTCCGCATACTTTTTTTCGTTGAAGTTTATAAGTTTGGTAGTTCTTTCACTACCTTTATGTCATTCAATATTTATAAACAATGACAAGTTTACCAATTTCAATCAGTTTATAGGCAGCGCTAAGGTATTCCCCGAGCCTATACCAAGTTTTAAACGATTTCGATCAAAATTGGCTGAGAAATAGCGGTTTATGTTTTGAAAACCCATTGAATTTGATATTCCAGAAAGTACCGTTTTTGTTTTTTATCTTTAATATTATCATTTACTTTAAAAAGTTATAAACCAAGAGAAGGTGTAAATTTTTATTCTCTACAGGCTGGTATTTTTTAAAAATCAATTGAAGGACTTTTGAAAATTGCCTCCGTGGTCGCGAACTTTAATTCCGTTTTGAGCGTCGGGCGAGTTATTCCATCCGGGTCCTCGATTCTACGACCTTAAAATCATTTTTTTAAATTCTAATAACGTTTTTTCGTGAAAAGTATCATCATTCATAATATTGGTTATAAAAATTGTTTATAACAACTAATCTACTTACTTGTCGGATGTATAATAACAAAATTCGTGTTCAAGAGATCGAAATGCATAGGGTTAGTCTGTTTAAGACTTTGGACACGAGTAAAGTTATAAAACAGTCTCCGTTGCCTGGACCACCAAAATGAAGCGTTTTGGACACTAAAAACGTACACAACTGGGAGCAAGCTACATCAAAGCTAAGCATTCAAAATGGTGAAACCTTTAAAAAACATTGATGTATAGTATTCAAGTCAACGTTTAAGCCTTGGTGTGTTCCAAAAAATTGTCAAATAAATGAGTAACATGCAATCGAAAATTGTAAAAAATGTGATTTTTTAAAGGTTGGGAATTTTCCACTCAGAAAATACGCATCGCACAAGAAAAATTATGGATGTGTTTTTTGCTCAAAATTGGTCAAAGAATACGGGAACCCACTGGGCTACTATAAGATTGAATCGTATTTTTTTTTGTCTCCGTGCAATTAGTAGGGGAGCCAGCAGCATGTTTTTGTCAGTCATTATATTTCGTGTAAAAATTCATGTAACGCTTAATTTTGTTGTGCTCTAAGGCGTAGCGAACGTCAGGTGGGGTACCGTGGTTGGGTGTGGCAGGGGCAGCCTCTCAAACGCGTAAAACCAAAAGTGTCTTCAGTCATTTTATTTCGGTTAAAAATGTGTCAAATAACAGTTGGCATTACACTAAAATGATGAAAAAACGTCAGCTGACTTCAACGTGGTGGAATGCATGTCAGCTTCTCATGTGAACAGGAAAAAAAAAATTATTTTCAGTCATTTCATTTCGGTTGAAAATTGGTCAGATGATAGTTTACATATTTCTCTGAAAAAAAAAAGTCAGCTGGCTGTATGCCGAGGAAAAAGAGTCAGCTGGCGCCTAAAAAATTGTAGAATGGAAGGTAGGTGTAAGCGCAACTCGACTGTTTAAATACATCAGCTGATGGATTTTTTCCCGACATTCAGCCAGCTGACTTTTTTTATTTAAAGAGTCATATGAACTATTATTTTATCTATTTTCAGCCGGGATAAGATAATGTATCGGTAACTATATGATAAAACGCTTATCGTAAGCTTGTTCATGTACCTAAAAAATCAGGAATTTCAGCATGTAGTTGAATAAACTTTAAATCATGAACAATAAGAATACAATATTGGAAACAATAAATCAATAAAAACTGTTAATTAAATAAATGTGTAAAAAAAAAATAATAAAAATTATTAGCAAAAGAAAGAGTGTATTAAAAAAATTTTGACTATTCACATGAACTGTAATGATCATTCATTTTTATTTTCTGTTTGACTTGCAAAACTGTCATCGAATTGAGAGTAATCATCAGAATCTCTATCTGAACTATCTGCTGCCATATTTACCTTATTCTCAGTATTATCTATAAAAAAAAGAAATATTTAAGTATCTGCATGTAACGCAGGCCATAAAAATACAGTTTGAAAAATGAATATACCTTCAGCCGGCTGAATTGTGATGTCATCAATCGATATCGGTAACTGACTTCCAATAAATCATGAAGAGTCGTATTTATTATCAGTTTCCACCCAGCCGTAGTCTGATGAAGTCTTATTAGTGGGAACTTTCAAGTGTGCGAGCATCCCAATTTGCGCTGTATAACACGCTCTTAAATACTGCGGATGTAGTTCCGGTTTGCGAAGTGGTATAGCCGAGCCATCAATGCTTTGTTTTGGCAGTTAAAAGATGTGATTGTCGATAACTTTGTATGCGCGTTGAAAAATTGCAATCCTTGCCTCATTAAAATTTTTTTATTTCTTTAAGCCGTGCATGTAGCAAAAAAATTCCTCTACCTTGGCAAACGTTCCTTCTTTGATGTTCGATGGCATTAACATCCGAGTGAAAATTTGAGTAAAATTTTCAGATTGACACATGATTTCAAACAGGCGCTTTTCACCTCTTCTGAAAAAGGCCGGATTATAATTACACTCTGTAAGTGCATCAAAGGCTGGTACTGCTGCGCTTACATTATTGCCTAAAGTTTTATACAATTTCGATACATTAATAAATCAATACTGATTTTCAAACATCAGCGTTTACATAGATCTATTAGTATTAATGAATGGTTCCATGTAATGTTCGGCCCAATTTTTAATAAAAACCTAACAAACGTTGTTAATTCTTTCAAATGGGCTTTTAACCGCATTTTATAACTTTATTATCATCATGTTTTATTAGTAACTTAGAAAAAAAGTATTTTCATTTTCATTTTCCGTTATACATTTTCATTTCATGACTTTATTTTCACTTCATATGTTTATATCTCAATAACGAGACACAAGATTATTCTAAAATTAAGATATGATATTCTTTAAATGTTTACCAATAACATATTATTTTTTTGAAAAAAACTGTGAATTTTTCATGACGAAAAATCAATAACAGTCATGAACATGACGTACCTTCCCCACGAGACGCCATGTATATGACAAGGAAAAAAACACAGAATTTGGATTAAAATATCTCTTATACGAGACACAGGAATCGTCTCATGTTCTGATAAGACATGTATCATTACTCAAATTATGATATATTCATCACGGTAGGATTTTGAAATACAAGGCCATAATACAAGGCCATAATACAAGGCCATAGTACGAGGTCTGTGCAAAAAGTATCGCGAATTCTGAATTTCCGCGGGCTACGTGTATTTGATTTTTGTTTTTTTTGTAGCATTATGTTGGTACTCATGTCCCTTACTTATGCTGACAAGGTCGGCCATTTTGAATGTTGAGTTTATTTTTGACACCTGTTGTGCTTGGATGTGTTTTGACTCGTTTTCGATTTTTACCTATTCCAAAAAATGGATCAAAGAATCTGTATCAAATTTTGTGTGAAAAACAAAATTAAGTGCGCGGATGCATTCCGAATGTTAACTGTGGCATATGGTGAAGCTACCTTGGACCAAAGCAACGTTTATCGGTGGTACAAAATGTTCTCAGAGGGCCGAGAAGATGTGAACGACGAACAGCGTACCGGACGCCCGAGCACGTCAACAACAGACGAAAGCATTGATACAGTGAAAAAAATAGTATTGGCCAATCGACGAATCACCGTTAGAGAAGTTGCTGATGGTCTAAACATATCGATTGGCTCGTGAAATTCGAATGTAACCAATGATTTGGGCATGAGTCGGGTCGCCGCGTTATTCGTGCCAAAATTGCTCTATGTCGACAAAAAACAGGATCGCGTTAACATTGCTCAAGAGATGTTGAACTCGGTCCGTGACGACCCAAATGTGCTCCAGAGGGTCATAACTAGTGATGAATCATAGGTTTATGGTTACGACGTGGAAACTAAAGCCAAATCATCCCAATGGAAGCTGCCGCATGAACCAAGACCGAAAACAGCGCGCCAAGTTCGGTCGAACGTGAAGGTTTTGCCCACAGTTTTCTTCGATTGCAGGAGCGTGGTGCATCATGCGTTCTTGTCACAGGGTAGTACGGTCAATAAGGAATATTACCTGCAAGTTATGCGCAATTTGCGTGAAGTGATCCGCCAAAAACGCCCGGATTTGTGGAAGAACATCAACTGGCCATCGCACCATGATAACGCCCTTGCACACACATCGTTGCTTGTGCGCGAATATTTAGCCGAAAAAAACACAGTAATGGTGCTGCAGCCACCGTATTCCCCAGACTCGGCCCCCTGTGACTATTTTCTGTTCCCAAAACTAAAGAGGCCCATGAAAGCATGACGCTACGCTACGATTCAGGAGATAAAGACGGCATCGAAAGAAGAGCTGAACAAGATCACAAAAAATAATTTTTTGAACTGCTTCGAGTATTGGAAATAATGTTGGCATAAGTGTATTATATCCGAGGGAGATTGCTTTGAAGGGGACAAAATAGATGTTCATGAATAAATAAATACTTTTTGAAAAAATAAAAATTCGCGATACTTTTTGAACAACAAATGCACGTGCCAGTGCTGTTAAAAGTTGTGATTTCTTGAATTACCAAGCGTTTCGTTTTTCCGTTATCGTTCGTACAACAATTTTGTTCCATTCTGACCCCCCACTTGAATAACCACTTGGTGTACTTGTACAAGTACTAAAACTATACTTTCTTATGACATTTGATGGTAGTAGATAATATATGCGTAGACAAGTCTTTATGTTTTGCCTTTAAGTTGTAAGAGCACTCCGAAGCTCAAATATACCATTCCGAAAATTTCCCTTCGGACCCCCCCACCCCCAAAGTCGAAGTCCGTTTTTCCTCAGCTCAAAGCAACGGATTATTAAAAACTTTTTTTTCCGTATCGTTGGGCTAAAATATGAGACGCATGTTTTGGCGTTCTGTAAAAATAGCCTAATTTCGTGAGATACGTCAGAAAATGGCGTTTCTACTTTCATCGCTGGTAGCAAAGTTGCAAACAATATCAAAGGGCCCAAATTTAGCCTGAATGAAAGCCTTAACGGCATCCTATCAACTAAAACAAGATTTGTTTGATTTCGTTTCACCAATCAAAAGTAATAGCGATTCAAAGAGAAACCGTGAATTTCCGGGAAAATCCTCGAAATCCCATTTTAAGCAATTTTTGTGTCTCGTCTTTTAACAGCTGTAACTTTCAAACGGTAGAACCAAATTAAACAAACTTTTTTTTAATTGATAGGGTTTGATTCCAGCTTTTATTTAAGCTGTTTTGAAACTTTAACTTTACAAGCATCATACCTACAGGTACTACAAACTGATGCGTTTTTAAGAAAATTGATTAAAATTCACTATTAAAAATGATGTATATTTGTAAAACAAAATATTTTGTAGAGAAATTGCTATAGGTATTTGTCAAAGATGGTATTTGAAAAAGGAAAACTGTGAAAAAAATTTTTTGAACCAACTTTAGTGACAACTAACTTTAAAGTTGATTCGAGTCAGTTACGGAAAAATTATCCATATATATATACTAGTGGGGCTTCGCACCCTGCGCGCTCCACGCGCAAACCCACTTTCTTCAGAAATGTAGAAAAAATCTTCTATTTATGAAATTTTTTTAAAATAGTTAATGGATATTACAAATTTTTTTGTTGTTATTTTTTTTTATTCCATTATTATTATTTTTTTTTTTCTATAACTCTCTAAATGTTTTTAATTTTCTTTAATAAAGATATCTTTTTCCTCAGTATCTTTATACATTGCGAGAGATGCTAACCCCCTCACTTTATAAATGTAGTAAACAACGTTTATTTATAAAATCTTTTTAAAATAGTTATAACTAGCATAGATTAAAAAATTTCTTCTTCCTTTCAACTTTTTTATTCTATCATTATTTTTATTTTGTCTTCCATAACTCTTTAAATTTTTTTACTCATCTTAAATAAAGATATCTTTTTCCTCAGCATCTATATACTTTGCGAAAGATTGGTATAAATAAATATGCTTTTATGTGAATCTTTTTTTTTAGTCTCCGTTATAACATTCGTTAAATCATTTAATGTTTGTTATATTTCTATGATTGATGATTCGCAATTAATGTTTATTGATAGTTATGATTATCACGGCTAAATAAATAAATGCTCACATTACATTTGAAATTTATTTAATTGTCACAATCATTCTAAGAATGACCTACCTGTTGCTTATTTTTTATTATTATTTTATCAATATTATAATGTTTAATTCTCTAAGATCAGTATACATTTTACAAGTCGAGAACACTGTTTACTTTCAAAAGACGGCCTTCCCTCACCAAACCATCCTGGTGTAAGGAAAGGATTTGCTGCAGGATTTTCTGACGGACATTCTGCAGAATTATTGTTCGTTTTTTTTGCAGGATTATCTAGGTGCAGGCATTTTCTAGGGGATGCTCTCCAGATATGACACCGTTGTCACTTATATATGTTATATAAATATAATGCAAGTCTGTACCTAATTTGTATGTGTCATTAGACAAAAAATTGAGGGTATGGGTAGTGTATGTACCCTTTCTGTACCAATTAGCGATAATATTAAAATTTTATATAATTAGAGTTATGTCCAAGAAATTAATGCTATTGTTATTCTGTAGTTCATTAGTAAATTGAATATTGTTATCGTAACTGTTAAAAACATTTAAAACTGTACCGATCTGTTTTTTATAAATACAAATTATGGTGTCGTCCACGTACCGAAAATAGAAAAAGGGAATACAATTGTGATTATGTTTTAATTAAAAAAGGCAAGTGCTCTCACAGTCAGTCATGACAAGGGTTGCGAATAGAGGGAAAACAGGCAAGCCCATGGGTGTGCCCCGGGCTCACCAACATACCTTGCCATTTAGTCCTAGATAGCTCAGATAGAAGATTCTCTTTCATTAATAATAATAGTAAAATCCCCCTTAGAAACTTTAAGGGATTGTACACGATTTTTATTTAAAACGCGTTTTTTACTTTTTATGGTACTTTCTACCAACAGATCCGTAGTTATAAAGCCCGCGAGCAGCTATCACGTTTAGATACATTTTTGCTGTCATGCTGTACGCACGTTCGACTGACACGAGTGAACTTTCACTTAAAACTTGTAAAGCGTCCATTTCTTGGTAATTTTGTGATTTTTATATGTTTATATTGTTTCTATTATGTCATTATTGTGCATCCGATTTTACATGCATGGTTTTGTGTGTTGTTAAGTGGATAAAGAAAGCCTGATGAGGCTGGCAAACCCATAGCCAGCGAAACGTCGCTCTTTTGAATGAATCTGTGTCTATTAATTTGGTCCTCAAGTGATCGTTGATAAAACCTACACGATATATTGAAGAGTTGTGTTATTACCACATTTTCTGCAATATATCTTGCGATTTTTATATGCGCAATCGGAGCGTCGATCACAGAACTGACGGAACTTTTATTATCGTTTAGTTGAAAAGTCCGTATTGCGCGTTGCAGATTCCATACCAGGTCTGCTACGGACGAAACATGACTGCTAAAGGAACTCATCTTAAAAACATCCAAAGTCGTTTTTAAGATGTATCAAAAACAAGGATTCTAAATGGAAATACTTTGTCCAGTAGCACTGATCCGTACTCTCCATCAGACCGAGGGCTTACTTAACTTTGAGTTGCGCTACGCTATTTCAATTGTTTTTCAAATGCGGATTTTGACACCATTGGACCACACCCTAAGTGAGGCTCGTTCCTTGCCAAGCTGCAAGCTATTGCAACAGCTTGATGAAGCTTTAGACGTCTACTTCTACGCCTTTCTTATATAGTCCCTTACACGTCAGAAGGCGATGAAAGACTGTTAAATAATATTAATAATAGATAGAAAAAGATAAATGTTGTTAAAGACGACAGATGATTATAAAAGGATTAGAACCCCAAAGTAGGTATTCTACATGGTACACACAGGGAGTGGGGGAGCTAAAACATTTTTGATCACAAAAAAACCAAGACTTTCCTTTTTTTTGCAAGCGTAAAGAACCCCTGGGAGACTGTTGTATGGCGGGCATGGCATGGTGACTAATGGAAATTAGAGATAAAGTTTAAACATTTATTACACATGCATTATACGCTGTATAGGAGTAATAGGAAGCTATTCCTAAAACTTTAATTTAATTAGAGACCTGTGTGACGATTGTTAAGAGCGCAGTAAAATAGATTTAATAATTGTATTGATAGCAAAATGTTGTTAGACAAACTTCAATACTTTTAAATTTGAAGGAAAAAAAAGCTACGTGAAACAACACGGTACATATAGACCAGAATATTATAAAACTGAATATATTACATTTCTACAATTCTATATTTTAGATACATTATTAGTATAAAAAATTAAATGTTCTATATTTAATCCATGTTGTGGAAATGTCTATTTACCAAATAAGTCATCCTAGACGAACACAAAATTTCAAGTAGGTATAAACTTTAGGGCGATATTCCTAAATCCCATATAAATACAGTAATGTATGCTAAAACTTGTCGGGAATTATATCCACGTTTTTTCTAATTCCTCTGAGCTATGTGAAGAAGCGAGTACCGCTGCAATTGGTACTTTTCAATGATGATCGATAATTTGAGAGAAATGTAACGGTTAATAGGTTATTGATTTTTTTTGGTTGATCTATGGAAATAAGCAACGGGAAAGGCGTTTTCGGCTGCAATCGTTTGTTCGTGGCAGTTAGTTTGAGGATGTTCAAGGGTCGTTGTGGTTATTGGGTTATTGACTTTTTTCATGCGACTTCGATGATCATCGGGTGATTTCTGGGAATAGTGAACGGGACAAGGGGCGTCGGCTGCAATCGGTTGTTCTCAGCAGTGTTTGACAAAGTTACAGGGTTGTGTGATTATAAAACGCGCATTCTATCTTTGCACCTATGTTTTATAATTTTGCCCCTATTATGGAACCATGAAGAGAGATTAAGAAAAACTAATTTTTAAGCTTCCATACTTACTTACTTACTCTTAAGTACTTATAAGAATAATAAAAACGCAAAATAGGGTTGGATAAAAAAAAAATTATGTACAAAGTCGACTTTTTTATTAAGCAAATAAATTTTGTATAAGCTAAGTATTTCAGCTGTACTTATATGTCACGAATGAGTATGTAACTTTATAATTAAATAAAAATTGTTGTTCTAATAATACGTAAACTTTTAACTGCAGTTCAGCTTTTCTCTTTTTTAATTTTTTTTTTTTTATTATTCTTTATCTGATTATTAAGACTCTTCATTTCTTCAGTGAGATGAATTTTATATTCTCTTAGTTTTTAGTTTCTGCTACTTTTTCTTCCTTTATTCTCTTTTCTTCTTTTTTCTTTAAGCTGGCATTGAACTACTCGTCCGATGTTCCTACAGCAGGCTGTTTTGGTTTTCCCGTACTTTCCAATTTTTCTCTCTTCTTTGTAGGCAGATAAGGTAAAGAAGGGTAAGTCCGGACACTTAAAAGCTGGAGGGTATAGTCGGACACTACAATCAAAGATAGATGTAAGCACTAAGATATTGAAAACCAGGTATATGAGCATTTAGAGAATATTCTTAGATACGTAACTTATGATTATCAGTTAACAGATTGTTGATTTTTAAATATAGTTCGTTTGAAAAAATAATTGAAGCTGGCTGTCCGAGCTCAGGCTTCTAGAAATCTGTTTGTATGGGAAAACGTCGACTTGTTCGAGAGCAAAATCAAGATTTACTGAAAGTTTAAAATTACGAAAATGATATTAAAAAAGTATTTGTTTCGCTCGCAAACTGTTTTCTACCAATCATTAAGTAATAAAGTGTAAATTTCATTAATTATATTTGAGAAAAAGTTACTTATTTTAAAATTTTGAGTGCTTGCATATACCCTCTAACTTTGTACGTAGTCGGTAGTAGTCGGACATCAGCTAGCAGTACTGTCCGACTACTGCCTCCTGTACTTTAGAGTGTTGTAATTACTCGGACAGCCGCTACATCAAAATATCTTTCAACTTATTAACTACCTTCAGTCACATTTTGCATCTTATTTGGATAAATATAAGTGTACTGGGACTATAATCTATAAGAAAAAGAATCAAGTGCAATGTTTTCGTCTCTAAGCGTGATCCATAGCAAGTTATCTGAAGGTACATCAAACTTAACCTCCAAAAGTTTTTTGCGGCCTGTTATAACTGATTGTTTATGATGCAATGTTAAATGCATAATTAATAAAAATTTATTTTATATAATTCAAATATCAAAACATCTCTGAAACTATTGCAGTCGATAAAAAATCGATAAATAAAGCACAGAATACCGAAAATTTAGAATATACTGAAAGCAGTATCAATTCTGAATATACAATAATCCAAGAAAGTAAGTTAATCTTGTTTTTAACATTAATTTTATTCCATAGAAGTTTGTGTATTAAATGCATGATTTTTTTTAGATGACACCGATAAAGCTCTTTTTGATTGATGGTGGCTTTTTACCCCTGTATAGCACATATTTTGAATATCTTCTTTTAAATGTTTATTAAAAGTTATGAGAAATGTAAATTTTTGCAATTTTTTCAGTGATGACTACCAATGAATTCGTTCAAGGAAGAAAATATGCCTAAAAAATTGAAAATTAGATGTTAATTGAAAAAGATTAAAGTAATTTATTGAATTTTTTTCAAGCATCGGTATGTGAAAAATTTAACAACAAAATTTTTTTTTTAAAATCGCACGATATTAAGCACTAGCTATAATATCGTCAGGTAAAGTGACACTTCTCATATCTTTTAATAAACATTCATTATAAAATATTTAAAATATGTGCTATATAAAGGTCATGAGCCACCTTAAAAAATGATTTTATTGGACTAGAGCATAATGACAAAAAAGACAAGGTAAAGAAAAAGAGCTTTCCTATAGCAGTGATCGACGATTCACCTATACATCTAGAAAAAAAAGAGGAAGTAAAACCAAAAAAAGAACTACACTCTTTTTAATAATTATAAAACAAGAATGTGAGAAATTAAAAATATTAAAGAAAAAGTAGCAATGCTGGGCAAAGGATATCAAGAGATGAAAAATACACTATTAAAAACCAAAAAGATTTAAATTTAAAAATTAAAACTGGAAAGAAAAATTGAAAAAGTCTAAATGAACAAGAAAATGTAGACAATCTTTCACTTGAGTTGACAAAGTTAGTATCCGAACTAGAAGAAACTGAAAAGGCAATAAATATTAATAGAAATAAAATAAATTACATTTTGTTCGAGCTTTATTTAAGCTTCGTTTTTTGCTGTCTGACTGCTGCCTCAATCTGTGTCCGAGTAAACCCGCTACATTAAATTTATACGTCCGAGTACACCTGGATTCGAGGCTTTTTAAAAAAACAATATTTAAAATCTAAACCTTCAAAACAGCTGTATTTTCTTTTTTAATCGATAGAAAAACACATAATTCTGATGTTTCTGTGACTTCTCTACACATTGAACATTGTGTTTCCTTGAAAAACAAGGGTTAATACTTGTAGCTATGAAAAGTGTCCGAGTATACCCTTCTTTATCTTCTTTATGTGGCAGAGTAATAGCAGTTTTAAAACTTTTTTTGTACTGATTGCCATCAAATACAATCGATAAATTTATATTAAGTTTTACGTGGTTCTTTGCGTATAAGAGAAAGTACGAAAGAGAGCATGAATGTATAGTTTAATGTTACTAATTATTCGCAACCTGTCTACTTACCATTCTTTTTGTCAACAGCAGGCACTGGTGAAGGTGAAGATAAAGTACAGTCTAAAAAGATTATATACGTTCAATAATTGCTTTTAATACAAATAAGTATGCATCCAATACACTTCAGACTTACCACATAAGGGTTCCACATTTGTCGATGCATCTGCATCAGAGTTTAATATTGATTGCCTGTCATCAGCAAATTCAAGGCAAGTCAATGAGACAGAATTCATTTCTTCGAGGCATAGAAAGTTTAAATTAATTGAATCACTGCGAACATCAACACATAGAGAGTTTTCACCGTTTGCATCACTTGAGACGATATTTATCTCTGACTGATCTATAACTATGTCTGCAGCATTTGGATGTATAAAAATTTCCATACTCTCAATGGGATACTCATCATTGCTTTGAATATATTCTTCAAAATCAGGTGTGCCTTGGAATACATTACTGTCAGAAGTACTGTCGGTTACTG
This sequence comes from Copidosoma aretas, assembly GCA_030522625.1. Classification (NCBI taxonomy): domain Eukaryota; kingdom Metazoa; phylum Arthropoda; class Insecta; order Hymenoptera; family Encyrtidae; genus Copidosoma; species Copidosoma aretas. Next base: position 27,500 of record JAPYYV010004671.1, read on the forward strand.
TTAAATTTGTTGCTATTAAGGCATCTACTTCTGTCACAGGTACAGATTCAAATTTATCAGGCGGAGGTTCTGTCATCATCGTTATTTTATAATTGTTTAGATTCTATATATTTTTAATCAAAGGTGTCGAATTTTTAATTCAATCTAAATAAGGAGAGTAAATTTAAATAATCACAGTTTCATTAAGATACAACATAAAACCAGTTAAAATTCTAAAAAAATAGTAAATAATAATCAAGTGAAAGTTACTAGTACGTAAATCCATTAATGCTTGAAACTCAAAAGTTTGTACAACTATTCTTGTAAAATAAAGTTTAATTTTGTATGAATATTGATAGAAAATAGTGAATACATCTATTTATGAGTTGCAAATGATCATAAAAAAAAAAGTTTAAAAATATTAGAGTATAAAGTTATATCAACCATTGTTTTTTCTTAGGAATCCAGTAATCAAATAAACCCTTTATTTCTAAATTACCGATCCATACTTGAGTATTTTTACAATCTTGAAATTGATTCAAGACGTGTTCTGGAATTCTGGATTTAAGTTCCTTCATAAATTTATCATGGAAGTCTTCGTTTATCTCATTTTCATTTTTATGCACTATTTCTTGGATTTTATTTTACTTCTTTAGTACACTGTAATCAACAGCATTGGCATTGAATGGGAATAGTCCAGAGGCTCTGAAGCCATTCACCATTGTACTTCCCTCTCCATTCATTGAATCTAAGGTCTTATTCAAAAGAACAGAAAAATTTTCTTTGCCTAATTTCATCAGATCGGTTTTGATTAACCAAGTTGTAACGGTTTTCCTGTAACATGCTTTGAAAGGGTGCATAAAAGCAATGTCCAAAGGCTGAGTTATGTGAGTAGAATTAGGGTAAAGATTTATCAACTCTATTGCGTTCTCTTTGCAAAAAGATACCAAAGGCATGGTCATATGGGAAGAATGCCCATCAAAATAAACAACTGGAATTTCTATCTCTGGGTCCAACAACCAAGAATGAAATACATTAGTAATGTATTCAAAAAAACTTTCCGTCATCATCCACCCAGAGTCAGAGATGCCAGCTCCCCAAACACTAGGAGGAGATGCTGAAATTTTAAGAGGCAATTTGAGCAATTGGGGCAAATAGAGACAAAATTCTGTCTTATATTTGTACATGATCATGGGAGGTGCACGAACTCCAACAGCGTTGTACAAAAAAAGTACGGTCAAACATTCTTTTTCGCCACAATCAACAACTTTGTGAACAGCACGAGCTCCCTTCTCTGTCAACTTTTTGTTTGATTGTGGGCATAGCTGTACAGAACTTTCATCACAGTTGAAAATACGTGACCCATTAATGTCAAGTGATTTCTTACTATTCAAGTAACTACCTACTTCCGTGAACTACTCTCTGTAATTTGTTCCACTCACAGAATTTCTAGCTGTGGTTAAATGTTGAGGAGTTCGTACATCAGTTCCAGAGTTTCGTTGACGAAAGCCTTCATACCAACGTCTTCCTGGCTTGTCATTAACAAATGGTGTTTTTAAACCTGCAGATGTCACGTATTGTTCAACAGCCTCTAGAAGGTCATCTTTCGTCACCTGCATTCGCATTTGAGCTCTATGAACTATCCATTCCTTGATCTGGTTTTCATCACTGGCAGGTAACGCAGGAGGCGGTCCACTTTTGACAGCTATTTGTGTAAGATCTCTATGCTTTCTATAAATAGTTGTAACTGGCACTTCTAATTCCTTTAAAACTTTTCTCATAGATTTACTTTTTTTGGCTAAATTCAAGGCTTTCTCTAAAGTTTCTTGAGAATACCTTTTCCTTTTTACTTTAGGCCTGAGTTCATGTTTTTTTTTGCTTGCAGAACTTTTTTTTTTTTTTTCTTTATCTCTTCTTTGATCTTTCCCACCTTTTTCAAATCATCTTTCTTTTTGGTCACATTCTTCTTACTTGCTTTCATTTTACGCTGTATTTCAATCTAAGAGTGCCAGCTAAAAACATTTCAAAATTAAGTAAGTACACATAAGTCAGTTGTAAACAAAACAAGCATAACAGTGAATCATTGGTTGAGGTTAAAATTTTATGAATACTAAAAGCTAAGGCTAAACTAAATAACGCTACATAAAATACATTTTAACGCTAAATCATGTTTTATGATTTTTGAAACCTAATCAATTCGAAATAAATACAAAATCGTTACCAATTTATGGGCACAAAGCTTCCTAATTAACACATTTCACTTTTATTTTTAATGCCTTACAAATAAAATTAAAAAGCGTCATTTTCTTTTTGTCTTAAAGAAAAATGTTGAAAAAAAAAATAGAAATAAATAATGGTTCGTTAGAATTTTTTACATATACTTTACAAAAAAAGTTTCTTGATTATGTTCTTTTTACTTCGTTCGTAAGGTTACAACGTCTGCCATTCTAATAAAACAGTTCTATTTAATCGACGTGGCTTTTGATAATGATCAAGTGGTGCGGCAACGCCACGTTGGCAAGTAGGAGATTTACGACGACAGCGAGGAGCCGCGACACTTTAATACGCCTATATAACCCATCAAAACTTCCAACATAACCTTATTTATCCATTTTTGAGAATAAACACTTGATTTTTGGTTTTATCTGGCACCTGAACTTTTATATGAAAAAAAGTCTGGTGGAATAAGTTGCATATTTTTTTAACACATTATGCAACAATAATTGTTTATTTCATCTTGTTAGAGGGGTTAACAAAAATTTTAACAATGTGTGAATTAATATGAAAATATGGGAAACGTGAGAGCACAGCAGTTGAACTACAGAGTTAAGATAAGAATATCACAGCATCCTCAAACAAACTGCTTCAATAGGAATAGGACGGAGAAAGTTACGAATTTTAATGTTACTGAAATGTATTAATTTTTCTACAATTATTGTAATAATACTAGTTAATCTTATTTTTTTTATTAAAATTTAAAAAGTCCTGTATATTCGCCTCAATATGTTACTTTGTGTAAAATCTCATGATCTGTCAGATTTTAGTACATGACACATAGTAAAACGGCAATAAAAAGAAAAAATCAACTTTTTCGTACGAATCGGTGTTTTTATAAATTAATCAAATTAAAATGAAAATAAAAGAATCGATTTTGTTTAGTGGTAATAGGTCCATAACAAAAAAATAAGTCCTGGTCCTAAATCAATAGAATCAATCCAGAGATACAACTAAATATAAACATAAATACTTACAAAGTGTAGGTTTTATCAACGATCGCTTGAATGATCAAGTGAATGGATACGGATTTATTCAAAGATCCATTCATTTGTTCCTCAAGTGATCATTGATAAAACCTACACCGTGTAAACATGACGGAGGACGATTATAATTCTATCTTATAAATACTTAGACACTCACAAAAAATTATTTTGGTCACTATCAAATATGTTATATCGTATTGTAGGAAATTTCATGAACTTTCAGTATTTTCACCATAAATTACCGTAAAACAACGATAAAATGCAAAAAGAAACTGTTCTCAAATAATCGATTTCTTAAAATCGATAAATTCGGAATAAAAAACACGATAAATAAAAACTCTTTTTTTAGCGGTGATAGGTGTCAAAAAAAGAAAATTGCATTGTTTGATTAAAATCAGCCAAGTCAATCCTGAGCTTAAGCCAATTATAAACATAACCACAAATATAGCCACACACACCCACAAATAATTGATCTTCATTCTTTTCTAAATATTATTTTGTAGGAAATGTAATGATCTTTATCAATTTTTAACATAAGTTACCGGAAAACAAAGATCAAAAGCAAAAAAATAAACTTTTTTAAAAACGTAGATTTTTCAAAATCAATAAAATCGAAATAAAAATAAATTAATCGGTAAAATCAAAATGTTTTTTTTCAGCGTTTATAGGTATCTGAAAACAAAACAAGTAAGCCTAGTTGGATCAAAATCGATCGAGGGAATCCTGAGATACAACTGATTAGACACACACAAAAACACACACAAAAACAAGCAAAAGAATCAGTAAAATCGCCATTATCCTTTTGCTTGAATTGAAGGACGTTTTTTTATAGGTATTTTTATGATCTTTCATATTTTGCAACTTTGCAACATATAATATTCTAAAAAGAACTATTCAGGATCGAAAAAATTCATTTATAAAGGTTATCCGTCAAGGAAATCCTGAGATATAAATGATTGTATGTATTATCATTGATACAAACCCAAATAAATTTAATCAAATCAAAATCTCAAAAAAATCAATGAAATGCAGTTTCAATTTTTAGCTGTAATTGGTATCTCAATACAAAAAAAAAGCTCTGTTGTGTCACAATCGGTCGAGAGAATCCTGCGATGTAACTTATATTTATACTCACTTATATACTCACACACACCCTTATCATTTTCCCTTTTTGCTTTCTCATATAAGAAGCTATGTTATGAAAGAAAAATCACACATCGAGAAAACATGTTATGAATACGTTTTATGAAGTTCAGAATCGAAATACACTATTTTGGGAAAATGTTCGTCTTTGTATGTGTGTGTGTAAGGGGGGGGGGGGGGGGGGGGGGGGGGGGGGGTTTTTTTTTTTGTTTGTGGGTTTTCTGTTTCGGTTTTTTGTCTAATAGTTCTAACTCCTTTGGTAAAAAATTTTGTTTTAAAATATTTTAGGAAAAAATATCTTAAAGATCATAAAATTTCCTGTAAAATTATGTTTTTGGATAAAAAAAAAGTAAATTGTTGAATGTGTGTAGGTGTACGATATTTTTAGTTTTGTTTTTGGATAAACATCATCGCCGGAAAATGAAATGTCGATTCCATTCTTTCGTTTTTTTATTCCGATTTTATTGATTTAGAAAAATCGATTTTTTGAAAAAATCATTCTTTTTGCTACAAATCATTGTTTTAGAATATATTGCGGTACAAAATCGTGACAATCACGAAATTTCCTTAAAAAATAACGTTTTGAGACGATGAAAAAAAGAAAATTTTGTTACAAAATAAGTAGAACATGTGAATAAGGAAGTTTTATGCCAATAAATTGGCAGCGGTTTTTTTACATCTTGTAACTTGTCTTTGAAACATCGATTTTCAATCATGATTATATCGACAAAAAAAATTATACACCAAAACTTGATTATTTTTTCAGCAGTGATGAGAATATTAAAACAAAAGAAATGAGCACTTTACGATCAAAATAGTTAATTATGAGATCGGGCTTTGTATACACATGAAAAAAAAAAATCATACGAGTATAGGAAGAGCGCCATTTATACTTTGATTATATACAATAATTCCTGAGTAAAACGTGTATATGCATACAGTAACACTGTGAATTTTAGGTGCATATAGTATGAGATAAGTCAAAGCGAGTATACTATGTGATGCTGGCCTACACAGTATTAGAATCATAGGCCTAGAGCGTGGAGCCTATGCGCAGAGTGTTTCGTGTGTTCTTACCATTAACCCATTAACCAATAACCCTGAGAAGCCTATGCTGTATAGTATTTCAATGCACGTGATTAGCTTGTTTTACTGACGCATTTGTCAAGTTTATGCTACCCGCTGCACTATCCGATCCCTTACCTCTCTCATCTCACTGACCGTCACACACGTTCCATCTCAGCAAGCCTCATCTTTCTTATTTGACTTCTGCCTCTAATTTTAAAGCTTTATCACTGCCAACTTTAGGATCGAATTTGTATCCCAAACAGTTTTTGTAACTACGTATTCTCTTTACATGAGCTTTTTGCGGAAGAGAATTTCTACATTTATTTGTAATTAATTTACGCATTTTTTCAACTCGTAAAGATCTGTCGTCACCTCTACCGATCCACGGTAGGAAATTTCGATTTTTTTCTGTTCAAAACCTCATATCTCTAGAACGAAAATAGGAATACGAAATTTTTTTTCGAGCGTGAAGGTTGGTTGATGTGAAATAAGGGAAATTTATTAAGAAATTTGTTAAGCACTAAACTAACCTCAAAAAATTGCCTCTAAACCTCATAATTTACTACAATTTTAGTATGTTATGGATAAAATAATATTTTTTTCCTGACTAATGAAATAATATTACAATAGAAAAAAAGATTATTTTGTCCATAACGTACTTAATTTGAGGTTATGTTTGACATTTAAAGGTGTTTAGTCAATACGAGAAGGACAATTTCAGCTTAACGAAGTCATAAATGATACTTTCACATCTGTTGCAGAGTCTATTTTTTTCTTTTTTTACGTTTCTTACTTTTGTATTGGTAAATTACGCGGTTTTAAGCAATTTTTTGAGGTTAGTTCAGTGACTAACACATTTCTGAATAATTTTCCCGTATTCCACATAACTAACCTTTACACTCGAAAAAAAAATTTTTGTTGCACCTATTTTCGTTTTAGATATATTAGGTTTTAAACAAAAAAAAGTCGAAATTTCCCACTGTGCGTCCCCTCCTTTACCATTATCATGTCTGGCGTTAACTGCGTTTTACCACTACTTATTACAGTATTTTTCAACTCCATTGTGATCGCATGCACCTGTATCCTTAATTTTATAATACTTTCATGTAATCCAAACAATATAACCTGGAAAATTTATGTCGCAATTGAGAATCTGCAACCACCCACGAATACACTCACACACTTCCACTAATAAGTCCCACCATCCATTTCTAATCAGTGAACCGTTAAGACCTATAAGCACCTATTTTTCTTAAGATTTATGGCAAAAATGATTGTTTTCTAAAAAATTGTAATCAACTAGGAATTTTTAGGTTAAGATCTCATTTGTGCAACCAATGATCATTTTTCTATCAGAGCATTAAAATTAAAAAAATTTCGAACAAAATCTTTTTCAGGTGGAATTTGTTTTTATTTTTTATGAAAAGTCTCTAATTTTTTTACTGAGTGCCGAAAAAATATGATGGATGATATAAAGCATTATTGTGCGCTGTGTGTGGTTCAATAAGTAAAAAAAGATTATTTGATATGCAGATTCAATGATCTTTTAAACCCCAAACGTATAATAATATATATCCACTGTATTAAATTTGATCTACATTCACTTGACAAGTACGGCATACGTGGTTTAATAATTGCAAATTTTTTATTGCAAGGGATGATGTAATTTAACCATATAGAAACTGCCTCTCGGTGTGACAATGATTCTTTACTGAATTTATCTTTTTTGAACTTTTGCTGGACATGAATGCACGGCGTACATGTTTTGATTACCAAATAAATTAATTATGGTTTTTTAATTAAAATTTAATGAATTACAAGGTGTCTCACGAACTCGATCTAATATTCATTAAATAATTATCAGTACCTATAAAAACTTATGAATCCTGAAGGTCATTCTCGGTTTGATGCGGAGTAATGACGGCCCTGAAAAATTTCTTTATGCAAGATTCTAACTGTAAGTCTTCCCTCTAACCTCCTACTAATCGGAACACTTATAAGGATTATTATTTTTTTCTTCTTGCAGACTACGACAAGAGGAAGCTGACAGGCAATACCAAGAAAACACCACGCCCTATCATCATCATGTCGAAGAGAATGAGGAAGATGGTGACGATGGAGAGGACGAAGTACCTCATGGAGATGTAACAAAAGAACTTGTCACTGATGAATCCATCATTGATCCTATTGAAGAAAGACGCACTTTGGCTGAAAGAAATGAACGTCTTCATGATCAGCTCAAGGTAAGCATTAGCAATTATGTTGTAAATATTTCTTCGGTATCGACTGTAAATACGTATATTGGCAGACCATTTTGGATAAAGCAATGTCACGTCAATCTTGGAACGGAGAGGGTACCGGATTGTGAATGGTTATCTGGGTCTTTAAGTGATAGCGAACCCCCCCCCCCCCCCCCCCGCGCCGACGGGCCCCGAACCCCCCGGGCGGGGAGACGCGGGGGGGGCAAAAGGAAAAAATCTTCGACGAAAATAAGGTTTCTATAAAGTGTATACTCTATTTATAAAACTAAATTTGTTTGCCATTCCAAACATTCGAGCCGGTTTTGCACTCGAGAATTAAACAAAAAAGTTTTGAGCTAACCACTTTTACATAAATAAGCTTGATTATTGGTACCACCATATGATGTAATAAAAATGCCATCCGATCCTGGTAGACAGTTTCTGAGAAACAACCCTTCAAAGTCGCTAAGAAACCCTACGTTTCAAATTTTTAACACATAAATCGAAAAAAAATTTTAATTGTTTGAATCAGACGGCATTAAAAATTTAAACTTTATTAGGTGCGAGGAAAAATATTTATCAATGCTATCTGGTTTCGATGGAATTCATCAACTAACAACATTGACTTGTACAGTTTTGCGTACGCGTAATCGCGTACTTGGAATTTAACATTTTTAGGGTGGCAGATATGGGGTTGAATTTCATCGAAACCGAACAGCAGTAATACGTATCATTCCTTGTAGCCATGAGAGCCTAGATTATGTCATCCGAGTTGAACGATTTTAACCATTTTTTTCGTTTCTTATGTAAACAAATTTAAAAAAAAAGGGATTTTAGCGACTTCCAAGGGTTGTTTCTCAGAATCTGCCGAGTAGGATCAGATGATACTTTGATTACAACTTATGACAGTACCAATAAATAAGCTCATCAATTTTAAAAAGTTGCCTCATATCGTTTTTTTTTTTTTTTAATTTTCAAATCCTTGAGTGCGAAAATGGCTCACGGCTTTCATATGGCAAAAAATTATATTACATAAATGGGGTTTAAACTTCAAAGTAACCGCATTTTTATCCAATTGCCTCGTCAAAAAATTTAACGTTCTGCCCCAGCGCTATATCTCCGTCCATTTAGGTCTACTCTGCTGGCACGGAAGGGTTCGTTATCACTTTAAGACCCAGATTACTAATCGGCATCCAGTAACCTGTGTGGTCCTATTTTGACATGTCATTGCCTAAATATTTTGGGTTTAAAACATCCTAAAAATAAAATCCTTTTGATCTTTACGATTTTTTGCTTAAATCAAAGTTAAAAGATACATAATGGACAACCCTTGAGTCTTCACATATTAAAAGATTCGGAAATTGTTTTTTTGTTTAAAATAGGAAACAGACCCCTAAGGTTTTTCAATGTGTCTTTGATATCTCGTAAACTATGACTTAAATCGACTAAAGGTAAACTCATTAGATTAGTTCCTGAGATGGTTTTCGACAATAATAGGCTTTGATATCATTTGCAAAAATTCTGAATTATTGCTCAATTAGCAATAAAATTAAAAAAAAAAACAATTTGCTATAGCTTAAGTAACTGTTACCAATACTTGATAAAATTTAGAAAACAAGACTCTCTTCGACTTGCCAAACAAGTATGCGCAACCTCAACTTAGAAATACAAAATGGCGGCCTATGGCGAAATTTCAAGGTTAAAAATTGAAAGTGGCTGCGCTTCGCTAAAGTAAAAGCGATTGTCATTGAGCCAAGTATCAGTAAAGTTCAACAGTACCTTTTTATGGACCGAAATTTATATTTTTTCGTAAACAAATAAATTTTTCATTAGTTAGAAAAATAAGACTGTTATTTTTAACATGCTTATATATCTGCAAATTATAGGTTTACAAATTTCCAACTAAGTGCATGAGATTGCACTTAAAAAAATAAACGTTGAAAACAAAATTGTTCTACGACCAATAGGAGCCAAAATAATCATTTTCTGCGATTCAACATTGATGGCCGTTCTAAACAATATTTTTACTTGATGCTTGGCAACATGCAATAAGACAGCTTTATTTATAGATATAATTTCTGTGTACTATTTAAAAAAACACTTCATTGTAAAAGTATCGATTCAATGAGTACGTAGTTGTAGGCTCTTCGTTGCAAAATATATTACTAGGCTTGAAAAACACCTACAAGAATACATTTTTTGCTACTGAAATTTTTATATTTCAATCACTAGCTCTAGTAGATAGTAGCTTAATCACCTATGTTCACCTTTTCCTTACCGAACGCGTATTTTTCATAATTACATTAATTTGCATAATATTTTTCAACAACTGATCGATATTTCCAGAAATAAAAAGGTTGTACGTCTATAATAATGGATACTGTAGATTCAATAACTTTTTTTTTATTATATTTAAAAAAACATGATTATAACATTTTTATTAGAGCTAGATATTATCTATAAATACCTATAATTTTAACCCCGAAAAAGTTTCTAGGACCGCTGAAAACCGTGTAATTGAATTTCCAAAAATGGTCATTTTTGGCGGATTTTTTTTTTTTGTGGGTAAAGGTGTGGGCTAATTCAAACGCATATAACTTTTTTTTTTGTTTTATCCATTTGCAAAAAAAAAAAAAAAAAAATGATATCCTTTAATTATATCATGTAACTACTATTTAAGTCTACATTTACCCCAAAGTTACTTTCTACTTAAGGAGGTTTGGAAGTTTCGCTCAGAGGGGCGAGGAACGAGAAGTAACCCCGGCCCGGGCAGCTAGGCCCCTTTTACCGCGCACCTCCTCTTGCTGCCTACAAACTCAGTATTTACAACCTCAAAAGATTGATATTCCTTCAAATTGCCTGGGAAAGATTGATTTTTTTTACTAGTATCTTCCTTTTCTACCAAGGTATATGTAGGAACTTATTTTTTGTTCAAGTATATTTACATTATAATGTAATTCTAGCCGAATGGCGACTGAATCTCCTCCTTTTATAAGAGCCCGTGTTAAATTGCCTATTTTCAACATTTTTTTTTTTCAAAAATTTTCTTGGCGGAAAATCTGAAAAAATTCATACGCACTTCTGATGTGTTGTAAAACAACATATATTTTTTTGAAGAAGATTCTAGATTTTTAACTTTTCTCCCAAACCTCCTTAAATATAAGTAACAAATCTACTGTAACCTGTTTTCCTA
>JAPYYV010004672.1:0-16342 GCA_030522625.1 Copidosoma aretas
GGGGACTACTTTGAAGGATGCCACGACCCGGATGCCGAAGAATAGCACCAACGCGGAGATATGAACGCAGGTCGGATACTTTTCGGACACACCTCGTATTGCTATTTTCATAACTTATCTACTTATTTAATTATTAATTCGTTGTCCTCCGGGTCGCTGGGTTTAAGAGCTGTAATCAAAGGTTGAGTTATTATTCAATCGTTGATTCATTCACGTGTTACATTATTTACTCGCTGGCCCCCGAACTACTGGGTTAAAAAGGTTAGGATTTAGTTTGCGATGTTATTTAACCGTAATTCTATTTATTTTGTATGTTATAAACTTGATTTATTCCTGGTTACTTGGTTAAAAAGCTTAGGTTTAAGGTTGTATTGTTATTTAATCGTTGATTTATTCATTAGTTATAATATTAACTCGATCTTCTCTGGGTCACTGATTTAAAAAGCTAGGGATCCAGGTTGTGTTGTTATTTCATCGTTAATTTATATACTTATAACATTAAAAACTTGATCGCCCGTGGGTTGATGGGTTAAAAAGCTTGTAATTCGGGTTAAGTTGATATTTAGTCGTTACTATATTTTATTACTACAGTATTAACTTATTGTCCCCCGGGATACTAGGTTGAAAAGCTTGAAATTTCAGTTATCCTGTTATTTTTGTAATAATTTATTTACGTATTATAATACTTAATTCCGCTTTTTAAGTTAATAGTTAAAATCCTTGAAATTTAAGTGACTCTGCTATTTTTATGACATTTTATCTGCTCATTTTATTATTAACTCGTTGTCCTACGGGTCACTGGGCTAAAAAGGTTGGGTTTTGGGTTGTATTGTGATTTCTTCGTAATTTATATAAGTATTTTAATATTATCTTGCTGTGCCCCGGGTCACTGCGTTATAAAGCTTGTAATTCCTGTTATTCTGTTATTAGTATAATAATTCATTTACTTCTTATAATACTTACTTGCGCTTTCTATGTTTATAATTAGAATCCTTCGGTTTTAAGTAATGTTGCTATTTTTATGGTAACTTATCTACTTATTTAATTACCTCGTTGTCTTTTGGGCTACTAGGTTAAAAAGCTTTCAACAAAAGTTCATTTGTTATATAATCGTTAATTTATTTACTTATTGTGTTATTAACTGAGTTAAAATGCTTGGAATTTCAGTTATCCTGTTATTTCTTTAAATTTAATTACTTATATTATTCACTCGCTGCCCCTAAGTTAATAGTTACAAGGCTTGGGATTTAATATATGTTGCTTTTTTATGATAATTTATCTACTTATTATAATATTGACTCGTCGTCCCCTTTGTCGCTGGGTTGAAAAGCTTTAGATTTAGGTTACGTTTTTATATATTTGTTGAATTATTTACTTGGTCAAAAAGCTTTGGAATAAGGTTGTGTGATTAATCAATCGTTAATTTATTTATGTATATTATTAACTCAAATTCCAACGGGTTACTGGGTAAAAAAGCTTAGTAATTAGGTTGTGATGATATTGAGCCGTTAATCTCTTCACTTAATATAATAATGACTTGCTGTTCTCAGGGTTACTGAATCACAAAGCTTAGGATTTAGGTTGTAATGTTATTTATCCGTTACTTTTTATCATATTATAAACTTGCTGTCCCCCGGGTTACTGGATGGAACAAGATTAGGATTTAGGTTATTCTATTTTTTAATTTAAATTTTCACTTACTTATACTTTTTACTCGCCGTTCCTAAGTAAATAATTACAAAGCTTGGGATTTTAGTTACGTTTGTATTTTTATTATAATTTATCTACGTATTATATCATTAACTCGTTGTATCCTGGGTTGCTCGGGTAAAAAACTTGGGATTTAGTGTGTGTTGGTTAAATTGTTAATTCATTTACTTATTATATTATTATATTATCAACTCGATCTATCTAGGTCACTGAGTTAAAAAGCTTGGGATTCAGGATAAGTTGCTATTTTATCGGTAATTTATTTACATATTATATTAATTACTCGATTTCTCCTGGGTCGATGTGTTGTAAAGCTTGGGATTAAGGTTGTGTTGCTAATTAATCGTTAATTTATTTACATATATTATTAACGTAATCTTTCCCGGTTTACTATGATTAAAAGCTTAGGATTAAGGCTATGATGTAATTTAACCGTTAATATATTTAGTTATCATCATACTTACACTTTGTCCCCTGGGTTACTGGATTAAAAAGCTTTGTATTTAGGTTATCCTGTCTTTTTTTAAATCATGAATTAACTTATAATATTGACTCGCTGCCCCTGAGTTAATAGTTACAAAGCTTGGGATTTTAAGTATGTTTTGATTTGTATTATAAATCATCTACGTATTATACTATTAACTCGTTGTCCCCAGGGTACCTAGGATGAAAAGCATGAGATCTAGGTTGTGTTCTGATGTAATTGTTAATTTACATGAGTATTCTAATATTATTTTGCTGTCTCCGGAGTAACCTAGGGTAAAAATCATGGGATTTAGGTTGTGTTGTTATTTAATCGTTAATCTATTTACTTAATATATTATTATATTATCAACTTGATTTCCTCCAGCTCACTTGGCAGAAAAGGTTAAGATAAAGGCTAATTTGTTATCTAATTGTCATATTATTGACTTAATAAAAAACTTTACTCGATCTTACCGTGGTCGCTGTGTTAAAAAGCCAGAGATTTAGGTTGTGTTGTTATTTAATCGTTAATCTATATGAGTATTTTAATATTATATCACATTCCCCGGGGTACCTAGGTTAAAAAACATGGGATTAAAGTGTTGTTATTTAATTGTTAATTAATCTACTTATCATATGATTATATTATTAACTTGATCCTCCCCGGGTCACTGAGATAATAAGCTTAGGATTTCCGTTAAGTTGCTATTTATTCGTTAATTTATTTACATATTTTATCATCAACTTAAGCTAGTCACTAGGTGTAAACGCTTGTGATTAATGTTATGTTGTTAAGTGATCGTTTACTTATTTATATGTACTATTAGCTCATTCTTTCCTGTGTTACTGGGTTACATACCTTAGGATTTAGGTCGTGATGTTATTCAACTGTTAATCTATTTACTTATCATATTATTCTCTCGCTGTCCCCTGGGTTACTGTATTGAAAAGCTGGCATTTTTATAATGATGTATCCTCTTACTTACTTATAATATTTATTGGGTGTTCCTTTGGTTACTAGGTTAAAAAGCTTAGGATTCAGGTTGTGTCGTTATTTGATCGTTCGTTTATCATCTAAACATATTCTAATACTATTAACTTGCTGTCCCCTGTGTTACTGGATAAAAAGCATGAAATTTGAGTTGAGTCGTCATTTATTCGTTTATTTATCTACATATTATAGTATCAACTTGCTGTCATCTGGGTTACTGGGATTAAGAGCTTAGGGTTTAGGTTTTCTTGTTATTTTTAAATGATTTATTTACTTATAAAAGTTACTCGCTGACCCTGAGTTGATAGTTACAAAGATTGGATTTTAAATTATATTCTTTTATTTCATAATTTATCTACTTATCATATAATCAAATTGCTGTCCCCTGTGTCGCTGAGTTTAAAAGCTTGTGATTAAGATTGTGTTATTCATTCGTTAATTATTATGAGTATTTTAATATTATTGTTCTGTCCCCGTAATACCTTGGTTAAAAAGCATGGGATTAGGTTGTATATCTATTTGATCACTAACTTATTTACACATTATATATTATTAACTTGATCTTCCCTGGGTCACTGGATGTAAAAGCTTGCGATTTAGGGTATCCTGTTATTTTTGTAATAATTTATTCACTTATTATATCATTTCTTTGCTGTCCGAGGATTACTATGTTCAAAAGCTTTAGATTTAGGTTGTGTTTCTATGTAGTCGTTAATTTAATTACTTATTATGTTATTATATTATGAACTTGATCTTTTCCGAGTCACTATGTTGATAATGCTTGGGATCCAGGTTAAGTTGCTATTAAATCGGTGATTTATTTACATATAGTATTATTAACCTGATCTTTGCCGGGTCACTGGGTCAACAAGAATCGGATTCTAGTTGTATTTTTGATTAATCGTTAATTTAATTACTTTTTATAATATAAACTCGCTGACCCTCGGATTACTGGGTTAAAAAGCTCGAGATTAAGGTTGTGTTGTTTTATCGTTAATACATTTAAGTATTTTAATATCGTCTTGCCGTCCCCGGCGTACCTAGGTTAAAAAGCATGAGATTGCTTTGTTACTTAATCGCTGATTTATTTACTAATTATATTATTAACATGATCTTCCCCGGGTTACTTGGTAAAAAAGCTGGGGATGTAGATTGCGTTGTTAATTAATAGTTGATTTATTTACTTATATTATAACTTAATCTTCCCTGGGTTACTAAGATATAAAGCTTAGGATTTAGGTTTTAATGTTATTTAACTGATCATCTCTTTACTTATTATATTATTAACTTGTTGATAGTAACAAAGCTTAGGATTTAAGTTATGTTCTTATTTTTGTCATGATTTATCTTCTCATTAGCTTTGGATGTATGTTGTGTTATTTAATCGATGATTCGTTCACTTAATATTATATTATAGTATTAATTCGATCTTCCTCGGGTAACCGGATTGAAAAGCTTAGGATTTAGGTAATCTTGTCATTTTTTTCATATTATGTTTGCATGTAATATTTACTAGCTGTCCCTGAGTTGATGGTTACAAAGCTTCAGATTCAAGTTATGTTCTTATTTTTATCATAATTTATCTACTCATTATATCATTAACTTGTTTTCCCCTCGGTCGCTGGTTAAAAAAGCTTAGAATTAAGGTTGTGTTGTTATTTAATCGTTAATTTGTCTGAATATATTAATATTATCTTGCTGCCCCCTGAGAACCTAAGTTAGAAAGCTTAGGATTCAGGCAGTGTTGTTATTATTCGCTGATTTATTTACTTATTATATTATTAACTTGATCTTCCCTTGATAACTAGGTTAAAAAGCTTGCGATTTGGGTTATCCTGTTATTTTTGTAATGATTGATTCTCTTATTATAATATTTGTTGCTGTCCTAGGGTTACTAAGTTGAAAAGCTTAGGATTTAGGTTGTGCTGTTATTAAATCGTTAATTTATTAACTTATATAATTATATCATCAACTCGATCTCCCCTAAGTCACTGAGTTATAATGCTTGGGGTTCAGGTTAAGTTGCTATTCAATCGGTTATTCATTTACATATTATATTATTAACTCGATTTCCTTCGGGTCACTGAGTTAAACAGCATATGATTTAGGTTATGATATTATTTAACCGTAAATTTTTTTACTTATTATATAATTAACTTGCTGTCCCCCTGGTTACTCGATTAACAAGCTTGGGATTAAGGTTATGCTGTTATTTATTTGATAATTTTCTTACAAATAATATTTACTCGCTGTCCCTGCCTTAATAGTTACAAACATTGAAATGAAAGTTATATTCTTGTATTAATCATAATTTATCAACTTATTTTATTATTAACTCGTTATCTTCTAAGTCGCTGGGTTAAAAAGTTTGGGAATAAGGTTGATCTGCTATTTAATCGGTAATGTATTTACATATTATATCATCAACTCAAACTCTGCCGGGTCGTTGGGTCTAAAAAATTGGGATCTAGTTTGTATTGTTAATTGATCGTTAATACATTTATTTATATTATTAAGTAAATCTTCCCTGGGTTACTGAGTTAGAAGGCTTAGGATTTAGGTTTTGATGTTATTTAACTCATAATCTCTTTACTTATTATATTATTAACTCGTTGTCCTCTGGGTCGCAAGTTAAAAAGCTTGTTATTGAGGTTTTGTTGTTATTTAATCGGTAATTTATATATGTATATTAATATTATCACGCTGCTACTCGGGTTACTAGGTTAAGAAGCTTGGGATTTATGTTGTGATGTTATTTGATCGTTAATATATTTACTTATTATATTATGATATTAATAACTCGATCTTTCTCGGGTTTCTTGGTTAAAAAGCTCAGAATTCGGGTTGAGTTGCTATGTAGTCGTTAATTTATCCACTTATTATAGTGTTAACTTGCTGTCCCTGGGTTACTAAGCGAAAAAGCTTGGGATTTAGGTTATGTTGTTGTTTAATCATTGATTCATTTACTTAAGATATTATTTTATTATTAACTTGATCCCCCCTGGGTCATTGAGTTCAAAAATTTGGGATTTAGGATGCCCTGTTATTTTTGTAATAATTTGTTCACTTATTATATTATTTATTGGCTGTCCCTGATTGACTAGGTTGAAAAGCTGATTTTGTTCGTGTTGTTATTAAATCGTTAATTTATTTACTGATGACCCCGATTTAAAAAAAATAGGGGTTGAATAGAGGATTTTTTCATGTTATTCTATACAATTCAGAGATTAAATTGTACTTAAGTTAACATATTTTTTTTAAGGTTAGAAAATAACATGGATCCTAATATTGTTTGGTAATTTTCAATTTGATTCAAATAGTATTATTAAGAAAGTTAATTTACTAAGTGCGTGGTACTCTTCAAATCTGAATAAGTTTAAATGACACTCTTCAAGTGTTTAAACCAACATCTCACATACGAGTAAGTGAATTTGACTTGTGAATAAGTTAATATACACTTATATTTACGCTAAAAAAATACCACCCAAACATATGTGAAATTTTTCTCATATATAAGTGAAAGACAGCTTTGTTAGAAATGTAAATACATACCCGACGAAATATCACTTATATTAAAGAGGATGGTCCCATTTTTATGCAGCAAAAATGTCAAAACCTAGTATAATGCAACTAGTTCTAGCCCAAGCTGTTATAACTCTGGAATCCAAACTACTTATACCCCATAATTCGAAGGTCTTTAGTCAATGAATTATTATTATCATTATTATTATTATAAGAGGAATTATAAAATTCGTTACTCAAATACTTTTTAGGATGTATTATCCAAAACTACTATTGCTTTGACGATTGTAATATGGACTAGTTTCGATTTTTAGGTAAAACTTGATGTATGGATTTTTTACAAGAAGTTAAGCATTTATTGCAAAACTTATTTTTTTCCATTTTACCGTCTATCATTATGCGTACATCAAGAAACAATTTACTCGTACGAAGTAGATTAATTATCCAAAGAGTGTTTATTAAAGAATTATTGTATTAGACCTAAACTATTAAATCAAATTCACCCTTTGACCTAAGCATTTAAAACTCAATAACTATAAAAAATAAAGATTTTATATTTAATGAGACGGAGTAAAGTCAGTCGATATATAATTTTATTGTTCATTTAACGTAAATAAAAAAAAACAAAAAACCATTTTTTTATCTCATATCAGCATCTTGATATGTGATTGTATTCTCCTTGTTTATTTATAATCAGCACTTATCAATACCGTACAAGCAATTTTTAAATTAGTAAATATAAGCAAATTTTATTTCGCTAGGAAATAGGGCTCAACATTCATTAAAAATAAATTGACATTTAGTCTCATGTTCCAAACGATACTAAAAATTTTAAAATGTCATCGATTGTTGTATCTGGCGTGAAAAAAAATTATTTTGCAAAAATGTTATGTCAATCATTTATAATTTATTACGGTTATTTATTGACTGTACATAGCATCTTTTAAATTTTTTACATATAATTACAATTTACTTAACGTTTGAAAAATTTCTTCATTGTAATATTTTTAACTATTATGGTGGGTGATATCATAAGAATAAAAATAAACCAATCTCATTTAATAAAGATCATTGATGACATTATATTTGTACATAAGCATTAAATATTCATATTTTTATATATTTCTAAATCAATATTAAACGCTATGCAACAGTACCACAAGTATAATTTTTTAATTTCGATACGATTAAATCACTGCAGGTCAATGGCTAAGATGATGGATCCCGAGACGCCCGATGATCAGAAGTTTGAATCCCCGCTCCCGCAACCACTATAATAAACATTTCAAACACTTTTTCCGTTACAGTATTAGTTTATGAAAAAATTTAATCAACAGTACGCAATTAATAATTATCACATTTAATAATTTATTAAACATAATTTTTAATGAATAGGCTAAACATATAATTTTTAGAACACAGTACAGTAATTTTATTGATCTTATAGGGCACATTAATTCATATAGAAATTTAATTCTAAACCGCACTATAATTAATATGACAGTGCCGATCGTAAGCAAGAATGAAATGTCCGGTAAGCAGGAGTATCTGTGTTCGAGCCACACTCAGGGATAATTTTTTTCATTTTGGCTCACGATTGGCACTGTCGTATTATAGCGCGGTGTCGAATTAAAATTCTGTATGAATTTAATATGTGCCCTATGAGATCAATAAAATTACTTTACTGTGTTCTCATCTATAAAGGGGCGAAAAAAGTTACAAAATGAAACATAATTTTTAACTTTTTGAGTGAGTTTAAACCCACTTTTTGAATACATTCATTTTCCCTTATTATAAAAGCAAAAACGCATTGACAAAGTGCCATCGGATTTCACTTATAGTTGCAGTGACTATTTACTTATTTAAAATGTGCTCCATACTTCACTCATTAATAGTATGACCATTCACTCGTTCTAAGTTGTTCACTTACAACTTTGCCAATAAGTGCATGTACACTTAATTGAGTGTACTTTCACTTTTATTTGTTTTATTTATCATTCCTACCCGTACACCAAGGTGTAGAGGGTGTGAAGGGTATTGATTCTAATTCCAACTATATGACCCCTTTTTACCCTAGTCCCTGTCGTAATTTATAATCCATAACCCCTTGTCCCATATTTTTCCCAACTAATATTACCCTGTCTTCCCACCCCAAGTAGTCCCGCACCTACCTAGAGTGCCCACGAGGCTCACCCACTGGTCGCCCTGCGGTGCAGAAGCTCTTTCCACCCCTGTACCCTGCACTTTCTCCAACTAGTCCCGCACTTATCCATAGGGCTTATGAAGCCTAGCTTCTGGTCGCCCTGTGGTGCAAAACTAGCCGCGAGACTTTGAGAACAAATACCAGTCAGAAACAACTCTGAAAAAACTTCCAATTTATTGACCCGACCAGAAATCGAACGAGCGCTTGACTTAAACAGCCGTACCACAACTGACAAAGACTTACGCCTTAGCCAACTGAGCTACGACTGCTCCCCTGAACTTTTACTTATTTAGATTTAGAGAGTTAAATTACAAGAATATTCTTTACAGTGTACGGAGCCGACGTCGTTAACAATGAAAACAGTGTCACAGATTTAAAACACTCACATTAGTAGATTTAATGTGGCGAATCAGAGTCATAATAGTAATTGACCAATAATAAGGCCAACAAATACAGACAAGACAAGACAAGACTGGCTCAAATAGCGACTGATACCATACACGGTGCGCACGTGCGTGGACACGATTTTTAAGTATACTCTCTAGAGTGGATCAGTTGAATTTTACTGTGAATTTGTGAAATGTTTACTTTTTACAATGAGCAAACGACTTTCAAGTTATATTAAGCGTATATTTCATATTTGCAGTAAATTTCACGAATTCAACCGTAGAGAGATACTGTACTGTAAGCAGCAAAAGAGTGAAAAGGGTATCACTTTCTGTCTTTGTCCTTCTTACGTAGGATATCAAAAATCGCACTTGCAATATTAACCCGCTGCCCCCCGTGTAACTGGGTTGAAAAGCTTGGGATTTATGTTGTGTTGTTTTGTTTTTGTTAATATATTTTCTTATCATGTTATTCACTCAATTTTACCAGGGATACTTGGTTCAAATGCTTTAGATTTATGTTGTATTGTTTTTTAATATTTAATTTATTTACTTATCATATTACTAACTCGATTTTTCCCGGGTCATTACGTTAAAAAGGTTGGAATATAGGTTTTCCTGTTATTTGTGTAATACTTTTTTACTCATTGTAATAACTCGCTGTATCCCGGGTTACTGGGTTTAAAAGCTTAGAAGTTAGGTTGTGATGTTTTTAATCGTAAATCCATTCGACTAATATATTATCATATTATTAACTCTATCTTCCTTAAGTCACCAGGTTAAAAAGCTCGGTATATAGGTTAAGTTGTTCTTTAGTCGTTGATATATTTACTTATTATAATATTAACTCGGTGTTTCCCGGGTTACTGGGTTAAAATGCTTAGGATTTAGATTGTGATGTTATTTGACAGTTAATCCGTTTACTCATTATATCATTAACTCGCTGTCCTCCGGGTAACTGCATTTAAAAGCTTGGGATTTAGGTTATCCCGGTTTTTTGTAATAATTTATTTACTTATAATATTTACTCGCTATCCCTAGGTTACTTGTTACAAAGCTTGGGATTCAAGTTGTATTGTTATATTTATGATAATTTATCTACTTATATTATTCACTTTATCTTCCCAGGGTGTCTGGGTTAAAAAGCTTGGGATTTAGGTTATCCTGTTATTTGTTTAATGATTTATTTACTTACAATATTTACTCGCAGTTATTGAGTGAATAGTATCAAAGCTTAGGATTTTAGTTATGTTCTTATTATTATCATTATGCATCTACTCATTATAATATTAACTCGGTATTTCCCGGGTTAACGGGTTAAAAAGCTTAGGATTTAGGTTGTTATGTTATTTAACCGTTAATCTATTTACTCATTATATTATTAACTTGCTGTCATCCGGGTTACTGCATTAAAAAGCTTGAGATTTAGGTTATCCCGGTTTTTTTGTAATAAGTTATTTACTTATAATATTTACTCTCTGTCCCTAGGTTACTAGTTACAAAGCTTGGGATTTAAGTTATATTGTTAATTTTATGATCATTTATCTGCTTATCATACCATTAACTTTATCTCCCCCGTGTGTCTGGGTTGTAAAGCTTGGGATTTAGGTTGTGTTGTTTGTTAATCGTTAATTCATATGAGTACTAGCTGACCCAGTAGACTTTGTACCGCCTTAATCAATAAGTAAAAAAGCTAAACTTTTGTACAAAAAAAACTTAAAGCAAAAAAAAGGAATCCGTGATCAATAAAAAATTGTTATTGGTATAAATGAGGTTTTATTATTATTTTTAATCAATTACACATGATGTTGCTTAAAAATAGTCACGTCACAGCAATGAGATACGTACAAAACAGTATTTTCCTGAAATACTGGCTATTGATAAGGGTTTCATTTGATATCGACAGGCACATACAGTTATGATATAGTTTGTTAATCTATTTAAAGCTTACCAATGAATTTTTTTTTTGTTTAGTTTTGTGGTGCGTAAATAAACAAAGATGACGGCTTTTCGAAGCATGAACGCGTGACGTATAATTGTCCATGCGCGAAACAGGAAAACTTTAAGTTGATTCCGCAAACTTCAAACGACTGGCCTTGTGATTTATTTATGGTCATTGCAAAGGCCAGACGTTTGGGAAATTGTAGACGTTTAAAATCGAATCGTAAATCCGTTGGAATCATCGGTATACGCAGGATCAAGACATCCTCTCTTTTGTATTTTCTTTTTATGATTATGGCCTTAATGCATTATTCATTAGCTTTTTCACAGCCAGTCTTGTTCCATTGCACAGTCGAGGTTGATTAATGTTACGCAGCATGATGATAACTAATCCTACTTTTGTCTGCAAATTGTGAGGTGGTTATCCAGTCAATTCCAGTGAATTAAAAAACTTCGTGAGATAGTTGACTACGTCATGCTTGTCCATAACGGTGTCAACTGATTTGAAGGAACCCAACTATCCCGGAAGAAAATTCTAAATGGTTGCATTGAGAGCATCGACATCTTCATTTTTGCCGCCAATATTGCTTGTTCACCCATCCAATTATGGTTATTGAACTGTTGCGCTATATCTAGGAAAACACGCTGAATTAGCTCCTCTTGGAGTCTGTGATGTGACAGAAATCTGTGGGTAATGTGATGAATCCGGTCGAGGTGTCCACTGCGACTTTATTCTTTCCAATGTGTAGCAACTGCTTAGAAAACACATTTACAGTTTCATCTTGTTGCAAAAATACTAGCATGTTCGTTGTTAATTGGAGTGTCTTGACGTACCGCCACAAATTCGATGATTCTAGGCATGCGTTTAGTTCATCAGCAACAGTTGATCGGGGAATAACTGGAAGAGTTTGACGAAAATCACCTGACAACAGAATCATGTCTCCACCAAAAATATTTTGGTTGTCACGAAGATCCTTCAACGATCTGTCCAGGGTCTTCAGTGACCTCTTACGGGCCATTGTGTATTCATCCCAAACAATCAATTTACATAGCTGTAGGATCTTCGCCATTGCGCTATTTTTGGCGATGTTGCAAATTGGTGTTTCGTTGATTTGCGTGTTTAATGGTAATTTCAAGGCAGAATATGCAGTTTGCCCGCCTTCTAGCAGAGTCGCAGCTATTCTAGATGAAGCCAACGCTAGAGCTACATCATTTTGCGATCTGATCCTTGCCAAAAGCAATGAAATTAAGAACGATTTTCCGGTTCCTCCGGCAGCATCAATGAAATAAATTCCACCAGATCCACTGTTCACAGGTTCTATCAATGTGTCGTACGCAATGCTTTGTTGCTGATTTAATTGTGGAATATTTGTACGAACTGTTTCGGCCAATGCTTCAGTGTCGTACTGTGGTTCTCTTTGCAAGTCGTGGCTTAATGCATCGTGCATATGACGATTGGGTGCCGTCATTCCTAAACATGACAATACTTTATTTACCATCAATAAACACATATCTTCTATCATGATCAATGTCTCATTGTAAATTTCTGCACTCATTTATAGTGTAGGATTCAAAGTTTGACGCCGCACACGATGCAAAACATCCTGAGACATGTCATCTCTATACTTGACCCACAAATCTTTTGGATTCGAGGGGAAACATGTCGATATGATAATCGCAAACAATGCACGGATTTGATGCGGTGATGAAGATATTACGGAATCCTTGAGCGTATCATCCCAGTGCGAATCGTTCTCGAGCAAATGTAATAGTCGATATGCCTCAGGATAAGTCGCACACAGATGTCCATTAACTGTTCTCAGTTGTTCAAACGATGTCAGACCATGAACATTCACCAACATCAATCGCAAATCATAACATTCATCGTTATTTGGATGTACTGTGTAGATGCGACCCAGAGCGTCTGAAGCAAATACATTTGGATGTCCTTTAACTGGTGTTTCTTGTTTTCAACGCTAAAACGATTTCGATGATGCATTACATATGTAATAGCGTGGCATATCAGCATACAGCAAAGTGCGAGAAAAATCATCAGTTTGACAAACTGTGAAGAAACTTGTTAATGTTGTCGACGGTGGACGTGCAGCTCTGTCTGCCGTGTTCCATTCATTAAAATAAAATCGTTGACCATTTTTTAAATGGACTGCCCAATGGACTGCTGTATGGTATCTTTCATGGATCGCGAATAAAAAGATACGCCAAATTCCTTCGTTGCTACTTACATAGCGACCCATCTGGTACTGTGATACTTCGTCATTTGCATTGGTTACAGTGAAGACGGCCATATCGCTACCTTTGTTAGCATATTTACATATGTAATTTATCGACTTTACAGAGTTACAATATTCCACATTGACGTGAGTCTCAAAAGCTTTGGACAATATTAGCGAGTATGGCACAATCCAACGATTGTCTACATCAACATTTTGTCCTTTTACCTTCACAACTACCGATCGCCCATTGTCCGCAACTGATCGCCTATGATACAATGGGCATCCATCAATTTCCGTTATGGTTTCAGCAATCTGGTCTCTTGGGTATCGCTTGGAACACTTGCCATCGACCATACAGGGTGAATCGTAGTTAAGAAGTCTGCAAGGTCTATGTTTAATGAGTTGGATAACTACTGCATGCAATTTTGGGTCAACTGTTTCATCAGGAATTTCAGCTGAAATTATGGAATCAATCTCATACGGCCTTATTTTGTCTACTCACCTGACTCAAATGTGCGCATGTGGCAGACCACGCTTTTGCATTCTACAGAGTACATCCAACAACGGATTTGGCCATACACGCGATGCTTTATTAAGAAATTCACGAGAGATTTTAATTTTTGTTTAAAAAACTCTGGCAGTGCTATCTATCAACTAGTGTTTGCCTATGTAGCAACTCCTTCTTGATTTCGGACCATTGTGGGTTACAGGTGAATGTAACAAATAAGTCTGGGCGGCCATAATGCCTAACATATGACATAGCATCCTGAGCATAGTTGTGCATGTGGCGCGGGCTTCCTCTGTAAGTGGCTGGAAAAATTGTCATTCTTCCCACATTATTCACATTGCCATCGGCATTTACAGCATCGCGGAGATGAATGTATTCTTCTGATCGAAGCAGTCGTTGGTTCAAATGGATGTATGTCAATCGTTCAGTCTCAATTTTGACATACATGTCAACTGCAAACTGATGAGAAAGTCGTCGACACATCAAAATATGATTTACTTCACCTTCACGGATTATGAGTCTGTATGAATAGAAATTCATAGCATCAACTTTTTTGTTGGTTTCAGCACCTGCAATCAAAAATAATGAATTTTAAATTTGTTACTTAGATAAATTGAATTTAAAAATATTATTTAATCTTGTTCAATCTCGTTACCTGTTACTTGATTTACCATTTTGATATTAAAATGGTATCCATCTTCCCCCTGCCAGTAGATCAAAGGATATTGTAAGGCATCATAAGTCCTGTCTGTTTCAGATACACGTTTCAAATCATTATTCCGACAATGAAGCACAATATCTCTAGATTGTAAATTTTCTCCGACAATGACAACAGCCACTTCGTCAATGGTGGGTAAATTAAACCTCCTTGTGTGTTCACCGGCAAGTGTTTTGTCAGCTCGAATGAGAATATTATGGCTGTCAGATGGCATCCGATCCAATACTATTTTGAACATGTTCACTAAATTGTTGTTCTGATGAAGAAATATTTGTAATTCTTGAACACTGGTTCTCTTCACTGTTAAATTGTGAGCACAACGCTTATCAACTTCCGCATCTGAACTGCCCATAAAATAAATTTGTAAAATATGATGATCTGCATCTGGTTGTGGTAACAGCGCCCCCAGTAAGTGATAAATTTGTCCTTGTATCTGTAATTTTTAGAGATTTGTCCAATAATTGTTCCCGATACATATTTTGATACAAACTTTAATGCTATAAAAAAAATATTATGGTATAATACCTTGAAAGTGGGCATGAAATTGTCCTGTATAATATGTGTAGCGCCATACGATGTCACCTGGAAACAGCTATTTCTAAATGTTGGCCTAGAAGTGCCTAGAATCATTTCCCATTCCAGAAACTAAAGAGCGTAAGGGATCTGGTGGTGGGGCCAATCGTAGTAATTTTACTTTGCCTCCAGCACAACATAATCTACTAGATTCACCACTGCATTTTAATGTCTTACAATATTTAAAAATTATTGTCGTTTCCCCAATTCTTGCCGATTTGTCGGCACAATAATCTATTGCCGGATCATAGTGGAATTCAGCTCGCTCCAAAATCACAGAAGCACTGCGTCTGCGGGATCGCTCAAATGTCGTGCTAACTGTTGTTGTGTTTGATGTGCACGAACTCGTTGCATTTTGAGCCTATCTACTTCATTTTCACTCACTAAAAAACGCAATTCTGACATAGCAATACGACTATTTTCTTGATATGTCTCTCTCCGGTCATAAGTGCGGTTAACACGTGAAGTAGCTCTTCACACATTTGATTGACTGCGACGACCTAAGTCAGGTCGTGTTTTCCTCGGCATCGTAAATTGTAATTAATCAAAGTGAGAAAAGTTTTTGCGCACTCAGCAGCAAAGTGTCGCTATCACAAAAAACCAACAAAAAAAAAAGAGGAAATAACTTGAAATGTCACTATCACAAAGGATCACCGAAGTAAAGAAAGTTCTCGCGCACGTACAAGGAAAGAACAAAAGACGACCGTAGAAATGTCGTACGCACTTGAGTAAGCGTGTGCTTGGTGCCACTGGCTGATAGAGGGGCCGGCTATGCGCGTAGCTCCAGCCCGTAGTACATATACATATACATGACGTACATCACATGTCATATCAAATAACAACAGTACTTATGATATACTTAATTGTAATACCGAGCGGCCGGGCACTGCGACGCATGATGTACGGCATGTACAGTGATGTAGCCATACATACCTATAGGTATATCGAAGCTTGGCTGGAAGACTATTACAGCTGCCCGTTTTACGAAGAGTATGACAGCGCAAAATGATACACGAAGAAAATTACTCTCGACAATGTTATAAGAAGACTATGACACCTCTGTTCGTTGCGACGAAAACTATGACAGCTCT
>JAPYYV010004674.1:0-32193 GCA_030522625.1 Copidosoma aretas
AGGGGGGGGGGGGGCGATGGATGCGCAAGCAGAGAAGCTGCGGGGTAGTGGTGGTGGGGGGGGGGAGGGGGTAGGAGAGGCTCATCTTGTAATGGACTCAGGAGACAGTCGAGTCGACTAATGGACCCGGCTGCTCGCGAGCTCGCTACTCCCGCTGCTCGCCCTTCCTCTTTCTCTCTCTGTCTTCCTGAAAAGCTCTTAGTACATCCGTGCCACGCGAGTATCGATGCCATATCGGTTATTCGCGGCCGTAGCTTTTTCCCCCCCTTCCGACACACACACACACACGTATATAATATACGTATGTACCTGTGTGGAATCCATTTATTTATTTCCGTCCGCTGGTCCGATTCTCTCCCTCTCTATACATACATACGTAGGTAGGTAGGTAGGTAGGTACTCCTTGTTTTTACCGCTGCAGTAGCTCTCTCCCCGCTCGCCCGGCGTAATTTTTATTTGCCCGGCGCTCTTTCGGCCCGCGTGTATATACGTGTGCCTCCTCGGCTGATGGATATTGGCGATTATACAGCCGAGATAGGGAAATTAATTAAGTTTCACCGCTGCGGCGTGGCCGATGGGTCGCGAGGGAGGAAGGCCCGTTGGTTACGTAACCAGACGACCGGTGTTCCGTCATCGGAAATAATAGCAATCGAGTACTGCTCCGGGATTGCTGCAAAAAAAGAGAAGAGAGAAAAAAAGACGGATCCCGGAGCGCGGATGCGAAAACACACGTGTGCGGGCAGGGTCCGGTCTCGGGAAACACCCCCCCTCGCACGTACACGGGCTCGCGTTTGATACCCGATACATCAGCCCCATGAATAATAAATCTCGGGGTGGCGCGCTCGCTGCCGGTGCCAAGTGCCGGAGAGCGAAATGAGATGAGATGGAGGAGGAGAGGAGTCCGGGAGACTCGCGTGTGCTGCATCGAGTGCTGGGGCGCGTGTAGGCTCCCGAAACTCCGATGGGCCCTATTGTACACACATACCGGTGCGCTCTTTCGCACGCCCATGCGTTGGTCGGCCGTGATCTCCTTCTTCTCCCGCGTTCGGGAATACACGCGCACTGGCTGGCGTCGTCGCGAGAAGTGATGGAGTAGCCATTCCGGATATCAATATCGGGGAATCGTCCGAGCGGCAGTGGCAAACTTCGCCGTCGAATTTTCGCTAATACATCTTTGCCCCCTCCGTTTCCCCCACCCCCAAGGCCAGATCCACTCCACTCGGGTGACGTGCGGACGCAATGTCCGCTCTTTATTTTCCAAATTAGTCTAGCTCATCTCTTAGAGGAGGGAACGACGCGTCTGCGGAGTGTCTCTGACCCCTCGTCTCTCCCTTTTTTCCTCCCCCCTCCCCCACTCTGGTTATGAGCTTTCTTAATTCCATTGTGCGCCGAGTCGTGCGTCCTTTGGTACATGGGAGTCGTCTCCCGGAGAGAAATCGAGGCACTTTTCGAAGGAGTAAAAAGTTTCGCCCGACTCTCGCTCCACTCGTGAGCTTCCACTTGTATTTGCTCTTGAGCTCAGCCAGAATTATCTGCATCGGTTTTACTCCCTGGACGGATCTTCTCGTCGATTGTTCAACAATGTTGCGCAAAATAGACGAAGAGAGCGTGTCAGAATTACCGGCTTGTGGAAAACGATGCGTCGATCTGAAGGGCCAATCGCACCTCCAACAGTAGCAAGTGCACTATAGATATGCCGGATGATGGAGAGCAGAGAGAGAGAATGAAAAAAAAAGCATGAAAGAAAAGTGGGGGTGGGGGATGACTGCGGCTTTTTTCGCTTAATGCGAGTAATGATACTTTTCGCCCGTCTTTTCTCCGAGGCACTCCACTTTCAGCAGCCAGCCGTGCACTGGCTCTCTCGCTCTCTCTCTCTCTCTCTCTATACATGTATATATATAGGTGGACCAAAAGAGCGAGGGAGGGACCGCTCCGCGCCCCCCCCCCCCTTCCGCTCTCTCGCGCTCAAGCAGGAGTAGAATAAGTAGAGGACAAAGTAGACGGCGTACAGAAAACCTCCATTAAAGTCCCCAGAAGTGATTAGTACTCCACCGCCGTCCTCCTTCCCGGTTTTTTCCCCTCCTCTCTCTCTCTCTCTGGCTTTCTCTGTGCTTTCCGTCCCGTCCCCCCCTCGATCTCCCGTCACGATACGACTGTATACATGTATACAGGGTCTCGCGACACCCCACGCAAAAAATCACCATCCGCTCCGAATCAAAACAAATTCAATGCCAAAACTACAATGCTGTCCCGTGCGCGCCCCGTGAACTCTCAAAATGTATGAGTACAAAAGTACGAAGAATCAATCTAGCGCCGCTGCCCGGGCGGGTTCGCCGACCGGTTGCCGGGCACCCCCGTGCTGTGCGTGTGTGTATATACCCATCAAGCCACAATCCCATTAAGACTCTTCCAATCAGCGCTCTTTCATCCCCCGTCCCCCGAAAGTCACTTATTCCTCGCTGAGCTGTACACCGCTGGTAGTAGTGCTTCGGTTTTTAATTTTTTTTCCTTTCCCCGTTATTCTCGCTCCGTTCGATCAGGCCACTCCGTGAATCACGCGCTAATCAAAAGGGACACGGTATAAGGTGATAATCCATTTCGCGGACTCTGCGCACCGCAGGGCTAACTGGACGGCGAGAGATGACCACCCCTTGCCGCGAGTATTGCGACGCGCGCCGAGACAGTTTGCGACGAGAGAAAAGGCTCGATGTTGGATGAATCGATTGGAACCCTCTGTTTGGCGGTACTGGGCCAGTGGCTGTAGTTGATCAACGAGGCCGAATAAATGATGATGCTTGAAAAATCAGTGGGCGGGCTGCCCGTAAAATTCCCGGCATTACAGCTCATCCGATCGAATTAACGGGGGAAGGGGGTGCGCCGCTGCCTGCGCGCGAAACTTCAAAGCGGCCGAGGCTCCTCCGAATCACTTATAGGAGCAGACGCGCAGCGTGTACTTTCCAACTAATTAAATCTTGCGCTTTGTTAAAAAAGTGGGCAAACGAGCGGGCGCGGTGAATACATATATACAGGTATTCGATACAGGGAGGACTAAGATAATGAAGGAAACGAGGGTAGATACACAGTGGGGAGGGAGAGAGGTGAAAAAAAAGCGGGAAAGAAAAACAGCCCCCCGCGCACCCAATAGCCTTTCTAATTTAATCCGGCGAATGATTCCGTGATTCTGGCGGCGAGGGAGGGAGGGAGCGAGAGGCCCCTGAGAAATATAAGGAGAGAGGCAACCCTTTCATTACTTAGATTTCCCGACCCCCCTCCCTCCCCTCTCCCTCGGACGCAACACGCCACTAAATCAGCGGCGCCGGACCGGTGTAATTTTTGTAATGGGAGGTGTGGCCTTGCGAGGAACGCGTGCGGGCTATACCACAGCAACAACACAGCGCAACACATACCCGTACAACAGTGCGGAAGAGAGGGGTGGACGTATATACGCGCCAAAAGCCAGAGAGGTGGGGAGAAACGGGCCGTGGTGGGGATCGGAGGGGTGGAGCGCGCGCGCGCCGGAGCATTTTCAGAGCCGCGTCACGCCGGTGTGTTGTGCGCACGGTGTTAGAGCGGGTCGGGCAGCTACGTTGGGTACATGGTCGGGCCATTCGCTTATTTCGACTCCTGACGGCTGGCACCCCCTGCTCCATACTGCTCCGGCCGTATATACGCCACGTACCCGAGCGGCGAGCTTCTTTCGCGATTGAGGAGAGAGAGAGAGCGAGGGGCGGAGGACGCGCTTGATTGGGATTCTTGTGCTCGCCTGCACCCCCTCGCTCGCCACGCTCGCACGCAGACGCTCGTCGCTCCCCTTCGGCGATGCACGAGACCTAATAATACGGGCGATCGTTCCCCCGGATTTTTCATCTTGGTCTCCTTTTTGAGCAACCATCGCGTCGTTTCCTCCCCGAAGGACTCATCCGATTCCCGGCCCCCGATGCGGCATCCCGAATCACCGGCACTTTTCCGATAGGTACATCGTAGGTGCGGTGTACCATGTACCCGTCGCAAACTAAACTCCCCGAGGAGTAATCGATGGAACCGACTGACCCGAAACGCGGGGGAGAAATCAAGCCGGTCAAACACGCGCCCGCATCCTGCGACGAGAGCTACTCCCGGCTCGAAAGACAAACGAGCGCGGTGCGGTGTATAATACAACGGCGCATCAGCGTCGCATCATGCAGTACCCCCATTCAGCGGGGGCTGCGGGCTAGCGCGGCGGTGTATGGAGCTGCACAGTGGCAGTATCATCACCAGGCGGAGTGCGCCCTCGCACACAATCACGGACGACGGGGGGGGGGTGGGTGTGGGGGGGGGCACGCGGCGCGTGCAGCGGCGGGGAAGTGTATCGGCGCGGGCCCTCCCCTCTGCCGCCCCTCCGGAAGGTGGTGGGGTCGGGGGCCGCCAGAGTGGGGCTAGCAGGGGTCGTAGGGGCGGCGGGGAGGGGAGGTAAGAGAGAGAGAGAGCGGGATTTATCGCCGGCAGGCGGTGGTGGTGGCGTGCCAGCGGCCGCACGCGACAGTTTACAGCCGGCCGCCGAGGCGCACGCTTCGCGCTCTCTCTCTCTGCTCTGCTCTCGCATACGCGGTGGCGCTTTGCTCCCGTCTCCTGCCGCTGCCTGTGGATGCGCTCGAGGGAACTTTGGAAATTGACTTTCGGCGGCGGAGGATTCGGAGCGGTCGGCTGGGACCCGAGCGTCACGCTGACGAGGGTCGACTTTTGTCCGTGCCGCGGGGGAAGCGTGCAGTGATCCTCTGTTGGACGATTATTTGGTTTTTTTTTCGTCGCTGTTCTTGTTTTTCAGTCCGTTTGTTGTTTGTTTGTTTGTTTGTTTCGCTCGACCAAGTGAAGACCGAAGACCCGTCAAAATTGCTCCCAACGTGAAATCGAAGAGAAACTCCGCATCGTTGTCATCAGGTGGGATTTTATTGTTGTTGTTGTTTTTTTTTATTTACCATTGCATCTGTGTCTGTTTGCAAATAAACAGTTGTTGATACGATCGATGGGATCCGATTTAAACGCGATCGGGCAAAGTTAGGAAAATTGAAGTAATCGCGAGCAACGATCGTGCCAACAAATTGACGAGATTTTTCTGCAAGCTTGAATCTGATGTTCACCGCAGAATGAAACTGAATCCGAATAGCGAATTCTACTCAGTTTTACGGGTACGCAAAATACAATATTTGGGATTCGACGGTTTAGCGGCTTTGATTCAGTTTCGTCACGGCAGCGCTTGAATTTTGCTCCCAATCTTATGGCACAAGCGAGTTCATTGACGAACAAATGTTATTTTTAAACGTAAAGTAACGAAAGAAAAAAAAACCAAAGAAACATCAAAGCTCAACAAAGATCGAGGAAAAGAGAAAGAAAAAAAAAAAAAAACCAGAATAAGAGCCGACCTCGCCTCGCGCGCAGCACTTTTTCACGCGCTCGAGAGCCGCTAATGCGACGTTATTAGAGCGCGTAAAAGGATACAAAGTCATGTCGAGGCACTCGGCGTCGTATCAATTACTCGAGACAGACACGTAAGACGGTCGCCGCTCCTCCTCCTCCTCCTCCTCCTCCTCCTCGTCGTCTTCGTCGTGTATAAGTTGCACGGCTTCCGATGTCTCGCGCCAGCACACGTACCCACACATATGTATCCTATACGAGCAAGTAAGCACCTGCATCGCCGCATCACGAGCACGCACCGAGAGCGAGGGAGAGAGATCCCTTAAAAGTTCCCGCTCCCGTCGTCCTCCGCTCTCCCTTTCGCTCGGCGCGCACGCGGTATAATCCGGCCGCAAGCTACAGCTGCACGCTGTTGCGTCACGCCGTATATAGGATACGAATGTACCTCGCTCTCGTTATTTTTACATTTCACCCTCGATGGAGCGCCGATGCGCGAAAAGCGGATCAACTCGAGCGCGCCACCGCGGTCCGGCGGATCGGTCTCTGATTTGTCAGTAATTACTTTGGATTTTCGTTTGGGTATGGAAATGAAGAAGAAAACAAAAAAAAAACAAACAGACGCAGGGCAAGCGTCCGGTGAGCATTTCGAGTGTACTCTGTCGCGGGGGAAAAGCGTAGGACTGAATTTGTCACGCGTCGCAGATCCTCTCGCCCCCGACTGGCAGGCTTCCAGCCGCGGATCGAGTATATCCTCGATGCAATGAACCCCTCGTGCATTGGAATCCTCCTTCCGCGCGGGGAGGCCTAATTTCGTGTCCACCGAGCGCCAAGTTGAAACGCCAGGATTTTTACGCGGCGTACCAAGGGGGATGAAAACTGACGGAAGAAGGGCCGATCGCGCGTTGGATTAAAACGCACCGCGGATGTGTACAATACAGCCAAGTGCATTATTCCTCGGCCGGCGCTCGGGAGGGAAACCAGCCCGGCGCGCGCGGGGCAATCAAAAGGCGCGGCTAATAAGCCGGGGGCTAATAATGATCCGTCCGTCGAGCGGCGACAAACGCGCCGTTGAAAAGAAAATTAATCGCTCGGAGGCTGCGCGAGCTGCAGCGGAGGAGGAGTCCCTTTTCGCCACTTGATATTCCCCTCGGGCTTTTGTGTACCGCCCCTCGAGGAGAGCGGCTGGAAAAGAAAAAAAGAAAAAAGAGAAGAGGAGGACAGAGAAGCGACGCTGCCTCGAGTAGGTAATACAGAGAGCCCGCCCGACGTTCCCGCACGGTCGAGGAAAAGCAAGGGACTCCCTCTTCTCCTGTACACAATACTCCCCGAACGTGTCCGCGTTTGGATTTCGATAATTGGCGCTAGTTCCCGCCACGGACTCGTTAGTCCCGGCCGCCTCTGCAGGCTTAATTATTTCGTTTGAAGTTCGGGAGAAGGGTTAAGGATACTCCGCTCCGCCACTACCACCACCGTTTCTGTCTGTCTGCCTTTATTTAGTTGCTGCACGGCCGATGCTCGTGTATATTCATCATCATCATCATCGTCGTCGTGCACAGTCACGAGGAGGAGGAGGAAAAGCTCGACGGCTGCTGTGTGTTGTATACATATTTATGCACCTATACTACCCGTATCGTGTATTATATTACGGCGCGCCGAGAGAGAGAGAGAGAGAGAGAGAGAACAGGACGAGTGTTGTGAGCGTGTGTGTGTGTGGTTTACGGAACGCGAGTCGACGAGCAAACGTTTGTTTTTTGCCCCGGCAAATTGGTGCGGCTAATTAGCCGGGGATACGGGCTCGAGTATCGCGCGTGTATACGTATAACGCGACTCGCCTGTCGTTCCTCGTTATTTCAATGATCTTCCTCCTCCTGCTCCTATAGGTATATTTATTTCATCGCTGGATTGCGCGTACTGTGCAGCATGATAATTTATCGCGAGCAGCGATATTCCCTGATCCCCCGACTGTAGAAAAGAAAACAAAAAACCCCCGCTGATGAACCGAACGATCATCCAAACAGAGTTCGCCCCTCCCCCCCGCTCAAGTGAATATGTAATTTTCGGCTCTTCCGCGCGATCGACGGGCGCAAAAGGAAAATAAATAATCACGAGTATATATATATATATATATATATATGCGCGCGCGCGCGCCCAAATGAGCAAATAATAATTCCCGCTAACGATGATTTTTCGCCGAGTCGGGGAATAATTAGTCGCCGGGCCGCACTCCGTACAGATAAATACCTGCGGAGAGGGAAAGAGAGCGCGGGCGAGAAGAGAGACGGTCATTAGCAGTAATGAAAGCTCGCGTGGGGGAGGGGGGGGGGGGCGAAGCTTAATTTCGGCTGATTGTCGCGGCTGATTTTGATTTGCATTTAATTATAATCCGCAGCAGCGGTGGGGGTCCTTTTTTCCCCTCTCTTCGAAATCATCGGTATATATAAGGTACACTGCGGTATCGTCGTGAGTTTGCTCCGTAGATTGCGGCGGGGCACGCGTGTAAGTAAATAAATTAAAACGGGGCAGCCAGCGGAGATAGGGGGGCAAGGGATCCGGTGCGCGCACTAATGAATGCTAGTTCGTTACAGAGCCGAGTGTGTGTGTGTGTGTGTGTGTATGTACGAAATTGCGTTATTCCCCCGTTGATGGTCCACGCGGGCGTGTGCTCCCTTTCTATTCGCGAGGGCTGCGCTACGTTATACAGCAGCAGCAGCAGTAGCAAGTGCGTTTCGTTAAATTTACACTAATTGCCGCGACGGCTCGCGCGCGATTTGAATGAAGATAGATGCGCGGCGCGACCCGCTCCTCTGTCTCTCTCACTCTCCATGTACCAGCAGCGGGGCAGCTATCAAAAGCCCCGCCGGAGAGTATAGCTTCTCGGAATTTTCAATTTGCGGGATCGAACGAGATTCCGCGATGAATCCGTTAGTTACGGGTGTATACCGTCGCTCGAGCAAACAGCCCGCGTCTTCTTTCGCGGCGCCGAGGGTCCCCCGGAGCACCGCCAGATGGCGGCCCCGGGCAGTTTTTCGAGCTCTCCGCTCTGGCGCGCGCGGTTTTCGAGGAAACGGATGAGTAGAAAAATGTACATCGGCAGCGCGAGGTCCCCGCTTATCTCTTTTCCGAGGGAGAAATTTACTTATCTTATCGACAGGGGCGGGATACCACCGGGGCTTCTCGGTAGCGATATGGGCGTGCTTTTCGGAATCACAGCATAGGTGTTCCGTTTGGTTGAGAGGAGGAAAATGTCGGTGATGAGCCGGAATCGCTTGTTTTTGTACGCGTTGGAGCTGAAGAGAGCAGAGTCACGGCAACAATCGCACAAAAAACATTTTATTATCCCCCCCCCCCCCCCCGCTATCTGATCGGCAAAAAACAGGAGCCGAAGTTTGAGTGCATCAGTATCGTCGGTAGAATAACACAGGACAACTAAGTACTACTCTCTCGACTTAACGACGCTAAAGCTGCCACCGCGGCGTCAAAAGGAAAGAGGAGCCTTGACGTTATCTGGCAGTTATCGGAGCCCGCTCGAGCCGGCGATCTCTTTCACTTATCTCTGCAGCCTTTCCGGAGTGCATTCCGCTACCTTCCTCTCTTATACTTACGTCCATTTCATTCCGGGCTCTTGCCTCCCCGCCACCGTAAACCCCGCACTCCAGCCTCGACGAATTTATCGCGCCGTCCCGCGGTCCTAATTGATCTGGTTCTTATCAACGACGACGAGAAAAAACACACCGTTCCCTCGACGGACTGCCAATTTTGGCCGAAACGATGCTCTTCCGAGCGATGGAACCGAAAAAACTTCCGATCGCGAAGCACGCACCTCGGTATGGACTCCATCGAGGATAGAGCCCGCGCGGGGCATTGTCTCGCCGGCTCTTTCGATCAACGCTCCGACGATTGATTCCGCCCCCTCCCCCCCCCCGATCGGCCCGTTTTGTTTCGCCCGCCTCGCCGCGCCGTTTTCTCATCAGCGCCGAAATAAAACGGCTCCTAGAAGTTCTCGCTCTCCCTGTTTGCGGAGCCCCAGATTTCCGGGATTGTTCTCGCGCCGCTCGGCCGAACGGGAAAAGGGAAGAATCGTCGTCGTCGACCGCGCGCACTTTTGAATTTCCAAACCAGTCTCGACCCCTCGGAGCTTATACACACACAACACGCAGGGACAGGGCGAATCCTACTGGGCTGTTTTATTGCGAGACCCGTGGCAGGACTCGAGGAGATCTTAATGGAATCTCGGGGGGACGCCGGCCCCTCCTCCGCCCGTGCACCCTTCCGCGACTGACCGGCTCCCCGGCTCTCTGGAGCTCTCGTTCCTCGCGGGGGCTTTTCTTCCCGCCTTTCTTCCCTTTTAACTTTTTGGCCGCCCCCGTATACGGTTAATGTATTTTGATGCGGATCCCCGTGATGAATCGCGATACCGGAGATCCCTCCCCTCTCGGGCCGCGTTTCCCCCGTAATGGGAGTTTCTTATCTCGCGAATTGCGTGTCAAAAAGAATGATCAACGATTACATTTGACTCACGCCAGGGTTCAGCATATTTTTCTGCTTCTTTCTTCCTTTCTCCTCCCCCTCGGGGTTTTCCCGATGAAATATTCATCGAGACGCAAGCCCGAGTCGTCCGTCCGAGGATGACGGATCTAATTACATCCGGCGCGCGAGTTTTCGACCAAATTTACATTTAATTACAAGTTCAAAGGGCACACACACTGCATATAACGCCCAATGCGATCTTCCGCGCCGCGGGGAGATGATTAATTTTCCCCCCCCCCCCCCCCCAGCCCCACTACTACTCCGAGCAATTTCCGAGAGATGCTTATCCCGCCGCGCGCGATACACTTGGACTCCCCACCGCGGCCGCCCTAATCCCAACTTCATTCTCGAACTGTAAATATTCATAACTCCGGCGCGGTTGATGCGATCATGAACGCGTGGCGAGCGATCGATCGGATCTCATCGTCTCGCCGATGCGCGGTTTTTCTCCTCCGCGAGCGGTGGTCGGGATACGATCGAGCGCGCATAGCGGTGATTTATGAATATTGCCTTTTGGCCGCGTATAAGGTGTCGGGCGTCGATTTTCCCCCGACGGGGAGTCATGTACCGTGCTGCGGGCAAAAAACTGTGTCTCGCGCTATCGGCCATCCCCAAATCCCGCCGCGGAATCGGCGTATCTGCTCGTCGCAGCTGGGGAGGGCCCTCGCTTTTCTCGCGGTTCCCGAGAATTTACGGCGTTTCGCGAGAAATCAATTTGGTGGAGGCACGGCGGGGAAGAGTTGTGTCGGAAAATCCCCAATGAGCTGTATACGTGTGCGTTTCGCGAGAAGAGCATGTTTCGCGCGCCGCGTGCCGTAGTATTTGGACGTTTCGGATAGCGCGGAGACAAAAATCAAGTTTGAATTGAATCCCGCCGGGGCTGATATCTTCCCCCCCCCCCCCTCCGCCGTCGCGCGTTCGAATTTTCACTCGACTTCTCATAACCTTCGTCTCGGTTCTTCCGGTCTCTTGTTTTCCGCCCCCTCCTCCGGCACGCGTCGGTGCCTCCTTCCTCCCCGTGCTCATCTCCGTAGCGCCGCGCGAGACTTACGAGCCCGTCCCCGCTCGCCGTGGGATTTTCCATTCGCCCCGCGTGCCTATCTCCGTATCGCCGAATTAATCTGCCCCCCACGGCCGCCCCGTTCCCCGTGATGGGTTAATAATCCGGAAAATTCGATTCGCAGCGGGTTTTTACGCGGGTGAGCAAACATTCATTGGCATCGATTTCTTCTTTGTATTACCATTTTGGAAGACATCGTTTTGTTCGGATCGTTATCTCGACTGTGTTGGACAGCGAATGTCTCCTCGACTCGGCAATAGCGTCTGTTGCGCAATGTTTCTTGCGCGTAAAAATTGTTGTATTCGAATCCGTTAAGCTGGCAACTTAATCAGCCGGATCCGCCGGGCTCTGATTCGCCTATCGTTGATTGGAAAAAAGTGCCTCCCGCCCCACTGTCTCAATTTATTTTCCAAGTCTGTCCGATGAACGACGGGGAAGAAAAAAAGCTCGATTTCACCTTTCATCAATTTTTCGTTATTAACATTATTCTCGAAACGAGATATGAACAACGCACGACGGGAAAAATTATTTCGACAGAGCTGTTGTCATCCGCACAAAAATGGGGAGCTTTCGTCGACAAAAGGATGAGCGCGACGCGAGTACTGCTTTGTTTGAATAATTCCAAACGACGGGTAGCGCGAGCGAAAAAGACGCTGTAGCAGGTATAAGGGTATAAGAGGGCAGGAAAGAGGGGGGGGGGGGCGATAAACGTACTCAATAGCAGCAATTGTTATCGCTCGGATAATGGAATGTAATTAAGTCCAATCAAAAGGATTTCTCAAACTTGTCTCTCTTCCCCTGAATTCTTCTCCATTCCACGCTCCAATTCAGAAACTACTTTTCCCGACCCCCTGAGACTCTAC
Organism: Copidosoma aretas; assembly: GCA_030522625.1. Classification (NCBI taxonomy): domain Eukaryota; kingdom Metazoa; phylum Arthropoda; class Insecta; order Hymenoptera; family Encyrtidae; genus Copidosoma; species Copidosoma aretas. Next base: position 11,842 of record JAPYYV010004674.1, read on the forward strand.
TTTTTTTCACCCCTCCCTCTTCCCTACCCTCGGAGTTTTAAATACGCCGGGCTCAGCGCACGGGTAGGGGAACCGAATGAAAAATTGCAACGAGCATCGCATGCGTGCGTTGCTGAGTGTAGAAAACTTTGATATCAGCCTGAACAGGAGGTCAAGCTTGCGGTTCGCTTGCATCTTTTTTTTTCGCGTTAATTCCACATCCACCCGAACCAACTGGATCTCCGTGTCATTGATCAAAAAATACCACCTCTCTACGCGTGACAAATTAACTGCCGCTACCCATACACTCGACTAAAAATTCGGCCGAAAACTCCCCAAAGAAGAAGAAGAAGAAGAAGAAGCAACAGAACCCCTACAGAGAGAGAGAGAGAGAGACTCTTCTCCAACTAAAACTCCCGCGGCCCGGCACTCGTACCAGCAGGCTCCATCCTTCAGGATCATTATATCGCCAATTAGAAGATAGCGGGAGAGCGCGAGCGAGCGCGCGACGCCTAACAAGCTTCCCGGGGAGTCAGCCGAGCTTCGGGGCGAGCTTGCACGCCAGCAGCTCTCCTCCTCCTCGACTTTCCCTCTCTTTTCCGCGTATATTTATACGTATGTATACGTGTCGGCGCGGCCTAACAAGACGTCGGGGCGCTGCATATACATACAGCTGCGCTGGTATCCGCGCCACGCGAGGAGAGTCCGTCAATTAAAATGCCGCCGGCGTCTGCCGCGCCGGCGGGTCATTCTATCGGGGGCAGATTTATCGCGGCCGATCCCGTACCCCCCCCCCCCCCCCCCCCCCCGCGTTCCGATGGTAATTAGGACGTGCCGTTTAAAAAATAGAGAGAACCGCGGGCCAGCCTTGTGTTTCTCGATCGGAGCTTGTCGATCAAACGGTTTCCAGGAAAACAGCGCGCCCGTCGATCGAGAGGAGGAGGAGCGGACGCGGCGGATCCGACTCTGCCTACACATACCGAGCTCGGACCGTACGCTCGAATTTTGGAAATCCGCGCGCGTCTCCTCCGCACAGCTGCAGCGGTCGCTCACCGGAGAAGCTTGTACCGGGTGTATCGTGTGCCCCGCTCGCTCTGGTAGTTACAAGCTCCGGTCTCAATTAGTCGAACTTACGTCGCCGGGGTCCAATTAGACGCGGGCCAGGAGCCACACACCCCTGTTTGCTCAAGTCTCTGCACCGTGTGCATTATATATATATATACAGCGCAGCAGCGGCAGCGAGACAAAGAGGGACAGATAGCCAGCCACGGCGAGACGAGGGGGCGCACGAGCTGTACCTACCTCCTCCTCCTCTGCAGCTCTGCCTCCTCCCGGGGGGTTGAAAGTGTCTTTTTCCCTCCGCTAATGACTAATTAGCGGGCTCTCCACTTCGGGGCTATAATGACACGCGCGCGCTCGCATATACATATCTGCACAGCGGAGCTCGACGTGCCCTCCACGTCTGTGGGTATGCAGTGTTTCGAGGGTGCGCGAGGGGAGCAGGAGGTGAGGGATATTGTACGTGTGTGTACGGTCGAAAAGCTCGGCTGCACCAAATAATATATATATATATACGTGCGACGACTCGGCACTTTTTACCAACGAAACCAGCTCTGCTCTTGTATAATATACTCGTGCGCGTTTCTCAACCGGCTGGATCGTCGTTGAATCGGAACTTTGAGCTCTATAATTGTTTTTCCTTTCCCCCATTATCGTTGGACTTTTTTTTTTTTTTTTTGTTTATCGCCGGGAGCTTTCTAAAGGGGAGATGGGTACATTTCTACTTTGGAGCGAGTCGAACGCGATCGAAGTATCCCCGCGAATACGAATGTCACAAATTACGCAGTGGATCGTGTATACGTATCGTGCGGAGGGAGAAGAGAAAAGTTCGGACCGTCCGGGCGGCGAGAATAACACACACCCGCCTCACTTTCGAGCGGTGTTGCCTCAGAAAACAGTAAAAACTCCAGAGTTGGACGATAAAAACGAGTATGCGCACAATAGGCGCGGAGGAGGAGGAGGAAAAAATACCACAAAGATTACAAAAGTCCATCAAATGTTTCCATATTCCACGCTAAAATCGCCGAATCCCGTGCACCCGACACACCAACACACCAGCGTAAGAAGTAAAATCCCGGCACTCCGAAACGCTTTAGAGAGCCACGCGTGTCCGGTACACAGTGCCCGTCGCTCTCCGTCCTCGAGACGCAATAGAAGAAGGAGCCGCGCCTGACGGCCCTCAGCCCCCCCCCCCCCCGCAGTCGTATAATGTTATGGAAGCGGCGGCGCGCTTATTTATTCCCGCTCTCCCGAAACGTCCGAGCGTCCTAGCCCCGCCGGCTACTCCATACCCTGACGTTTTTATTAAACTACGTCCGGACGCTCGACCCGCCCGGGGAAAGGAACGAGCGACCGGCCCGGGGAGGAGCCATATTGCCCCGGGGACACTTTCAACCTTTCTCCCCCTTTTTTTCCACCCTCCGCGCCCCCGTATACCATACGTCCGTTTTCTTTTCAATCGCACCGGGGACGCGGAAGTCGGGCGTCGAAAATATCCACAATACACACGCACTTACCCATCGGCCCGCTGTCCACGACGACCGTCACAGCCCCGAGCCAGCGTCATCGGCGCCCAATCATCTCGGGGGAGAACGGAAACGAGGCGATCGCGATACTCCCATGTATCCCGCGTGCGCCGTGCACGTACGATTGATATAGTGCCTCCGAGCGCGCGTTCATCGGCGGTCGGTGCACGATGCTCTGGAGAGAAGAAACGAAAATGCGTGGGAAAAACGGGAGTGGACGGCGGTGCGTTTTTACTTTTGGCAGGAAAAAGAGTGCAGGTACGCGCGCGGAGGAGGGGCGTTTATAATTTTCGCGAGGCGGCTGCATGTATAATACGCGCGGGGGCGAGCTCCGGCACTCGGGGAGAGGGCCAATTAGCAGCACAAAGCCGAGCACCGAGCCAGCCAGTCTCCTCCGCGTCGTCGCAACAGGAGCGCGAGGACGGAGGGGACAGGCGCGTTTGTGTGCGTGCGTAATGGATCGTTGCCAGAAGTATTCGGCTAATTAATTAAGCTTCCGCCCGTTCTCTCTCCCCTCCTTTTGTTCGCGCTCCTCTCCTCGCTGCACTCCGGCGTCGTCGTCGTCGCGTGCGAAATCCTGGAGTGCCCTGCGTGATTAAAAATAATTGGTATCCAACGATCGATGCTGGATCCGTCGCGATCGCGCATGTATATGTGTGTACGTTCGTCCGCGAGACCGCGATCCCCGGTCGGGTAGAAATTCTTTATTCTCATCCCCCTACCTTTCATCAACCTTTCATCAAACTGTGCAGATGATCAAATTTGATGAATAATCCGAGCATCCGCGTGATTTTGTTATTGCAGACGGTGGCTTGGACCAGATCACGATGACGATGGATGTGAGCAAGTCGGAGACTAGTAAAAACAGCTCCACTCAGCAGGAGTGCCACGGCTGCAACAAGACAATCAAGGAGAGGTGAGCATATTATCCTTATCATCATTATTATTAACATGATACTGTGGCTCGTATGTATCTGCAATCCCATGAACCCCTGGTTATTTATCTCCCAAAGGTACCTCCTGAAGGCACTGGACGCCTACTGGCACGAGGACTGTCTGAAGTGCAGCTGCTGCGACTGCCGACTGGGCGAGGTCGGCTCGACCCTGTACTACAAGGCGAACCTCATACTATGCAGGAGGGACTATCTTAGGCTCTTCGGCAACACGGGCCACTGTTCGGCCTGCAACAAGCCCATACCGGCCTTCGAGATGGTCATGCGGGCTAAGACGAACGTCTATCACCTCGAGTGCTTCGCCTGCCAGCAGTGCTATCACCGGTGAGCTTTCTATTTTTTGTTTTTTTCACGCGCCAAGTAGTAGTAGTACAACTCGGACAACGTGGAACACAAGGCGCCGCAATCTCGTGCAGTGTCGCGGCGTATAATTATGTAACGAGCCGAGGAGAATCCACGTGGTACAAAGAGTGTTGGGGGGGGGGGGGGGGGGGGGGGAAGAGAGGGGGGGGGGGGGGGGGGGGGGGGGGGGGGGGGGGGGGTCGCCCGCGGGGCCGAGGGGTGATTTCCCAGCTGGCCTGTAAAGCCCCCCCCCCCCCTGGCCCACTTGCTCGCGCGACCGGACGCTCTCGTCGCCCTGGCGTCGCGCGCGCGTTATATATACACGCGTGTCGATGAAAAAATAAAATTACCAACGCGCCCGGCGGAGGGAGGACAGAGACGGACGATCGAGAGGACGGAGGTGTGTGTGTGTTTGCGCGTGTTTTCAATTTTCCCCGGGCTCTTTCTTCGCGCCCCCAAGTAATAGTCGTCGTCCTTTTTCTCACTTCGGGTGAGCTATACGCGCGGATGCGCGGGAATACAAATGCGGGAATTAGAATACATTAATTTTCGCCGCCCTCTCGTATCATATATATATACCTGTATGTACACCGGCCGCGTTATCCATCGTCGAACGCACTGTACGTAGTTGTACGGAGGTGGGAGAGAGTCGTCGCCCGAGACAGGGTCCGCGGAGGATACGCGCGATGAAATTGAATTTTGATGGATGGCTGCTGGCCCGCTCTCGCCCCTGTACAACTTTTCCTCGGCAGATTTATCGATCCTCCGTTTGATCAATTACGCGCTTTATACCAGCCTCTCTCTGTTTGGCTCGAAACAACATCACGACCGCACACGGTGTGTCCATTACAGCTGCACACGGTACACGCCGCGCGCACCCGAGCGGATCGTCGCGGAAATCGTCCGGGCGAGCGAGCGCGGAAAAAGGGCGAGCTTTCGGCGCAAAAATAATCCGCCCCGGCAGCGCGACAATGGCACCATTGTCGGGGGCTCTGACGCGGGAGGGAGAAAGAATCGAGTCTCTCCGGCGGGGAGTATCCTATCGGGTCGTGGGGTTGCGGGGGGGTTGTACACACGGGCCAAAGAACAACGAGCGAGGGGCATCGATTTCACCCTTTTTATCGCCCGGCCGGGCCATTGTCTCCGCGCCGCTGCTCCTCCGTCGTTTCCGGCGCGTTTCCATCCTGGCACCGTACAGCTGGAGGGACCGCGACCGCTGTTCCGGCCTCTTGTTTCTCCTCCCTCTCCCCTGTATCGACGGGGAGGCTGTTCCGCCGACGAATTATTGGCTTCCAGGGACGAAGCGTCTCGGCCCTCGGGAATTTCAGTAGTAAGAGTCGACGCGCGGTCGGACGCAAATTTTTCGCCACCGGGCTGAATAATTCCGCCGCCCCGCGAAAGGTGGAGAGCGCGAGTTAATCGAGAATCCCCGCCCCCGTGAAAACCCACCCCCCCCCCCCCCCCCCTCAGCATTTGATTGCCGGCCAGGGCGGGCGTAAAGTGGCCCCCTAATGGGGTCGCGCGCGCGCGAACGTATCGACACCGCTCGGCCGCTGCGTTCATTTATTCAGATCGCGCCTCGTCAAAGATTCAGCCGCGCCGGCGGTCCGGATTGAAATATTCCATGCGGGGTCGCGCGATCCTCCTCTCTGCGGATTTTTAATATTTCACGCCCCGGTGGGCAGCTGCAGCCTTGGACGCGTGGCTTTGACCCGCATCGGCGGCCCGACTCTCGGCGAATCTCGGGAACTCGGGAAAACACTGCAGCACACGGGAGGACAAAAGAGAGAAAGCCACGAGCAGCAGCGGCAGTCACTCCCCCCGCGTTTTTCTCGAGGGCCGGTCGTTTAGTCTCTAATTGGATGCCCGTTAAATTAGACCGGACGTCTTTTTAGTTGCCTGGGAGGGGGGGGGGGGGGCTTCGAGCGAGAGACAGAGAGGGCTAATTGGATCGGTAAATCATCCCGGGGGGAGCGGCGACCGGAGCCGGCCCTCACTACTGGGGTCGAGGGGCGTCTTCAACCCTCTATACTCCGCCGCGTTATTACGGTCTAAAGTTACCCCACCCCCGCGTAATTGTTGCTGTTTAATTGCGAGCGTTCCAAGTCGCGCTCGCGTTTCGGGCCCGACAGACGAGACGACGCTCGTGTAATTTCGCGGCCCTGTCGTTTCCGCGGCGAGCGATCGTCTCGAAATCTCGGCTCTCCCGCCAAGCATTTTCTACCAACGCTTCGGGCGCGCGAACGAGCCCGGCTCGAGCCAATCGCGAGACGCAGGCACGCGCTCCGTATATACATAGTGCTGGAACAGCAGCGGCAGCAGCCAGTTGGCCGGCGATACGCGCAATCGGCAAGCAGCAGCAGCAGCAGCCAGCTGTCGCGAGAGAACCGTCCCGGGCAACGGGCGGGCGCGATGATAATTCCACTTGCCGGGCGATTATGACTACGTATCAGCCGGCTGCACGTTGCCGGCTGCCGCTCCTGGCCGTTTCGTTTCTGTCCGTGCCGGGGCGCGATAATTACTCGACCGACGCATTATTTCGCGAGGGCCCCCGTCGCCGGCCGCGCGATGATTAATTATATAACAGAGAGAGGGACGGGCTGGCGGAGCTGATACGCGCTAATGGCACCCCCCCCCCCCCCCCCCCGCCCGAGGTGAAATTAGCGGCGCTCGGTGAAGGATTTTGACTGGCGTTTTCCCTCGCGGGGAGATATGCGTGTACGCCGATCGATGACGCGCGTTTCACGCTCTCGGCACCGTCCGTCGTTGCTGTTGCAGGTTTTGCGTGGGCGATCGCTTCTACCTCTGCGAGAACAAGATACTCTGCGAGTACGATTACGAGGAGCGGCAGGTCTTTGCCAACATGGCCCTGCATCCCCAGGCGACGCTGGCCCACCTCAAGCGACAGCTGCCGTCGACGCCGCCTGGTCCGGGGGGTGTGCAGATGACCGGGGGCCACAATCCCATGCAGCAGCAGCCGACGCAACAGCAGCCTGGCCAGCAGCAGCAGCAGCAGCAGCAGGGACAGATGATGGGCCAGCACAACCACGTGGCGAACGTGAGTCGACGATGGTTTATTACATTGGGCCGTTTGCCCGTTCGTACGGGGTGTTGCGAAGACGTTTCACGAGACGCTGTCGGTGAGGAAGTTGTGGAATAGCGCATCGATCGACGATGTCGGAGAGAGTACAATGTACACGCATCGGATGATGCTCCGAGCCCTCGTGGGGTTATTTTCCTGAAACGTCTTGGGAGCACCCGGTATATCGTCGCTGCTGTAGCATCAGTAGCATAGGTTGAAAAAAACCAACGAAAAAACCAACAATGTCGAATCTTAGGGCCAGATGACGGGCGGCGCGGCGGTTCCGGCGGTGAACGGGACGTCGATGGCCGGCATGGGGCCGGCGCGCGGCGGCCCGGGCGACATGAACAACAACGGGCTGTCGGGCCCGGGTGGCCTCGGGCCCGTCAAAGCGGCGCCGATAGCGATGCAGGCCCCGACGAGCTGAGACGAGGCCGCCCCGCCGCTGCTCAAGAAACTCCGCTGCCTCGACGGCTACTGAGGCCACTGCGCCGCGAGCTACTGTGATCCGGGGACCGGGCCGTTCGTTCGTCGGGAACTTGAAGCTCGACTCGTTCGGCCGGGGATGCTGTGCACGGTGTGTGATATATACGTTGCGAGGGGGATAGAGGGGAGTGTACATATACACGGGACTCTGCGGCGCGTCTTCTACCTCTCCTGTCCACGTGACGGCGAGGGGGACGGGGGGTGGTGGAGCGAGCGCGACGGGACCGCTGCGTTGTTTTTTGCATTTTTGTTGTTATTATTACTATTACGATGATCATCATCATCATCATCATCATCATTATTATTATTATTATTATTATTACTCATTATTATTATTATCATTCATATTATAAATAATCATTAAGGTTATCGCTTTGTACTATCATCATCATCGTCATCGTTATTATTCATTTTTAAATTTATATACAAGTATAACGTCCAATTACATTATAATCGTCGTTATTGATTTTCTTCTCCCTTTTTGATATTAATGATACGTGTAAAAACAATGTGGAAAGGACATAAACAGAACAAATACAATGAGCGTGCCATGCTCCGACGGATTTCAAGCCTCTACAGCTGCTCAAGCTCGAGGACGTGACGAGAGGTCGTTGTTAAGTTCGCGAAATTCGATTATGTTGGAGCGGTAATCGATTCTTGTTGTATTTAACGACGCCAGACTAGGTGGCCGTCAGAGATTCACGGGTCGATCCAGTCGACTTGCGAGTCGGAATCTAGAGTCTGAAGGTGGATTAGAGGAATTGGTTTCCATACAGCTGATACCAAAGATTATCAAGTAAGAAATACTTATATTTGCCCTAGATGCGCGCTGACATTATTTTTGGTATGGCGTTCGTACGAAATTCGCTCTTCAAAATTAGCACGAAACTTCGAACCGCGTGGACGGTGGAAAAAGTACATATTATTGTAATACACATTTCATTCACTTATCATTATACTTGTGTTTTTTGATAAACAGGCATTCAATACATTTTTATTTTTGTTCCTTTGCTTGCCGTGTACCGGGGCTTAGTCATAGCTTTACAATAAAACCAAAAGAGAAACTACTTGTACCAAAAGACCATAAATAACAGTTATCGAGTGACGGAAGTTGAACAAAAAAATCAATAAATAACTGGGAGTGTAAGTATATGCATACGTGAAGCAAAAAATAGTCGTCAAGTAACACGCAAAAGAAAAATACTACAAGTGTGTGCGTGTGCGTGTGTGTGTGTGTGAGCGAGAGAGAGAGAGAGAGAGAGAGATAAAAATTGTTACAGTATAAATAAATATAATATCTCATTTTCGGAGAAGTGCGAGGATGAGTGCTTGTGTGAGTGAAAAAAAATCAAACGATCCGGAATAAAAAAGTAAAAACAAAAAAGAAAAAACTTGTATATTTCGTAAAGCTGTATAATTTAGTACAAAGGCATTACGACAAATGTATAAAAAAAGAAAAGTAACAGACGAATATTGCCGCAAGAAGGAGGCGCTCTGTTTAAGAACAATATCCTTTATTCTCATTTTTTTTCGTCAATCATCTGTATATATTGTCACAACTAGCGCACTACTGTTAGCATATTATGATTGATAGGGTTCCATTATTATACGAAGAAAAAAAAATACATTCTTATTAATACCTAAAAAAAAAGTTGTCTACCATTCTTACGTTTACAACCCCGTGTCTCTCCTCAAGCTTTCCATTCGTTCCTCAATTAAGTGAACGACTGCAGCAATCCTTTTCAACCTTCGTATTAAAAATTATAGAAATACAACGCTCCATTTACTGCATTTAGTCCCATTTTGCAATTTTTCCATTCATTTGAATTAATTGGATAAACCTTTTCGTAACAGCCAAAACATTATATTTTCAATTGAATACCGAGCAAAGAACACCGCCGAAAGTCTCGAGCCAGGTAAGTACGAGGGCACTCGTGTACTGCTCAATTCAAATTTTTTTAATTAAAACCTCGAAGCCGCTTCTTCCCGCCACGCCCCGCTCGATTTCGTCGGCGGCTCATTTGAATGCATATTACTTATCCGTGGAGGAAAAAAAAAAGGGGGGCACATCATCGGCGCCCCCAAATCACGCGAAATTCCATTCCAGCGACGCGAGGTACGAGTGGCACATCAGCCAAGTACTAAAATCGAGTCCAAAGACCATAAAAGCTGCAGTCCATTCCCCATCGAAGCTCCGTGTTTCCGGTCGGAGCAGCCGATCGGCAGCGAGGGAGTTTTAAAGAGAGCAGTTCCAGGACCCGCGGCCATTATAAAGTCTTCACCAAATATAATAACATCCGACATTAGGGAAATGCCCCCCCCCCCCTACCCGCGCCGAATCGGCCAAGTTGCCAAAGTATAATATAAGCGAAAGACAAGGGGGCACCGCCACCCTCGATATGCCGCCCCTCGCCCCGGCGCTATTGAGCCCAGCAGCGGTGTATCGACTCGCGGCGCGTACGGGGGCTGCACGGACGCGGCTAAACGATTTCGCTAGATTGCTTTTTCACTCTCTCTCTCTCTCTCTCTCTCTATTTCTTTCTTCTCCTTTTTTTTCCCGTTTGATTTCAGTCTCCGTGCTGCGGACGATATTCAAAGTAGTTTCGGAAGTCACTCGAGCAGTCATCCGTAACGTGCCGCGATTGCCGATACGAAAGTTGAAACACAAAAAAACGGTTTACCACCACACTCGAGAGCTAAATTGGGCCCGCGTGGATAAGTTTTTGTTGTGTTCATTGAATTGCATCATGCTCGTGCATTGCAGCGCACCGATGCGTTTGGAGAGGCTCGAAGAACCCCTGATTTCATATGGCCTCGAGTAGTTCTACCACCCGGGCTACCGTGTACCGCACGCACGACACCTTCCAAAACGTGAGCACACGACTACTACTCGGACGATCCACCCGATTTACACGCCTCAGCTGGAGAGAGAGAGAGAGAGCATCGGTGCACGGCGAGTCAGTCAAGAAAGTAACGTGATCCCGCAAAGAGCACCCGATCCATTCAAGCTGCAGCGAAAAAAGACGGGAGAGCCGGTTAAATTTAAAAAGTTCTCCTAAGCGAGGAACAAATGACAGGGGGAGCTTTGCTCTCCCGCCCTGTGCTCCCGAAACGCCGATGCTCTCCCACTCTTCCAAACTCCTGGCGCGCATGGGCGAGTGCAGGGCGGTAGGGGGAAGAAAACAAGCAGCGGCGCATCGAGGGAGAATTTATTGGCTCTGTTATTGGGTTTCCCTCGATTACGCGTTCGAATGAAATTTCGCTCGCGCGCGCGCGCGTACGAGCCTCTCTGTGATCGCGCGCGCGGAAAGTACATTTTCGCGGGGGAAAACAGAGAGCGGGGAGCGCACAGGGGGGGGGGGGGGGGGCTTTCTTCCGTATATCAACGAGTCGGAAGCGACATCCGCGATCGCGAAACTCTATTTCGGTCCACGTACGTTGCGGACCGTGACATTCTTGTGGTTTAATTTGGACGGGGGGCGGACGAATCTTTCCAAAATTTCAACCATCATCAACGAGCCGAGCAACGTTGCAGAGTACACGATAGTATTATAGTCGTGCCCCGAAACGGATCCCGGAAATCGGGTACGTCGGAGATGCAAAGCGCGCGACGCAGGGACAGAAGATGGATAGATCCAGGCAACATCGTCTATACGTCGTCGTCGTCGTCAACCCGGACAGAGAGGACACTCTCGCAGGAGGGCGATAAGGAGAGTTAATTCGGCGTCCGCGCCGCTATACTTGGCGCGAGGAGCGAAACAACGGATCCCCGCGAGCGCGCGTGGCACACACGCTCCTCTCGCCCTGAAAAATATCGCATTAATCATTATACCGCACGTCGGTCCTCGCCGGGGAGATGCGGGGGCCGATTACGTCGCGCGCGCGCATGTGTACACATCCTGGGGACGGTAGGGGGCCACGAGTGAGAGAGGCCGCTTAAAATAATCTACCGCGAAATGAAATCAACGCGGGAGCCGCCCCCCCGGGACAAATGACGGAGACAATCCTCCTCCCCCCAGCCCCGCGGCAGCGGGGCTCTGGAATTAAAGATGTCGAGATAAGCCGGTTGCCTGCGGTGTCATTCTCCTCGGCGCCGCCGGGGTGTGGATTAATCGCGTGTGCCCCTGTATAATGCCCCCTCGCGTCCTGAAAAATGACGGCGTGTGTCGCGGGAGGAGTGTATCAGCAGGGGCCATCGGCGAGGAGCAAACGGCCCTGTACACGGGACAATTTCAGACGAGAGGTCGCGATCCCACCCCCGCCCGTTTTTACTCGCGCATCCTCTCGTACATCACGTTCGATCGACACGGGGAGCTCTTCCGCGCTTATGTTTTCGCGATCCGAGTTCCGCGCGACGTTCGCCCCTGCTGGTACGGAGGCCGCGGTTCAGGGGCAAAGGGGGGACAGAGTTGCCGTGAGATGGATTGGTATCGGGAGCTAGAGAAAAATTACGCCCGGCACTGGCCAACGTTATAGAGGGTATATGCTAGCAAATAACACCTATTTTGTGTACTTGTATAAAAACATTGGTCAATTCCTTGCACACATATTTTGGGTGCAACTTTTTACGTAAATAACTGCATAATATATGCATTATCGATAGATTTGATATCACACTTTCTTTAACTTGTAAAGTATAATATACTAGTATGTAACAGTGTAGAATTGTAGTTTATTTATAACATGTTGATTGTTGTCGTCTTCAAATGACGCGTATTGAATCGAGGTCCTCTACAATTCATCACGTGCCTTACGATAAGAAAAAAAAACAAAGTCAACAAGAACTATACCGTAAAAAAACGAGAAAGACGACGATCGGGGGGTCAATCTTGTCGGCCGTTTCATAAATTTACGATAGCATACATACCCAATGAGCCCGGAAGGAGGAAAGGGCAAGAAAAGATCAAATATATACGCAAATGGGGAGCGCTCGTACGTGCTAGACGTCCCTTTGTCTCTCGGCGAGCCAACAGCTTCCGCGAATGAATACGGGGGCACGGGGAGAGCTGCTCGCCATCGAGTATACAAGATTAACGTTTTTTCCGTGATTCTCAGGTGATCAATATCCCCGCTTGTAAAAATAATATTTCGAGACAGAAAATCGGTATAGGTAGACACGATTTTCCAAACAAACGAACAACATCGAACGTCAAAGACCGATTCAGGTGACAAAGCAGCCCTAAACGATGCAATACATCGCAGGGGCGGTGATGGAGCGGAGGGCTGAGGAAAACTTCCGAGCTGACGCATAGGGAGAGTAAAAACGGGATAGCATACACTATCGGATACTAGCGAACGGGGGGACGGCCGCGTATGGTCAGGGACGGCTCAAGACATTCGGGTGCCCTAGGCTTGGAGCTCCTGGCTCGAATATTCATAAAACGATCTGTGTTGCTTCTTTTTATCAGCCGTCTCGATTGACCTCGCCATTATGGGCACGCAGGTGAAAAAATGCCCGTTGATACGGTAGCTCAGCACCAATTTTTAGGCGTGCAATGTTGGATAGGGTTAATTTCCATAACAGATACGAGCTTTTAGCAATTTTATATTGACAGTCCATATACTATTGTTGACATAGAAATAGATCCTACACCGCTGCGGTAGTGCGGTGGATAAATCTACGCGATATTTTGACATTTGGTGAAATTGTCGTGTACTCTACTTTCACGTATCGATTGGTACAGTTTTAAAATGAGAGCGAGAGAGAGGTACGATGCGCGTCAGGGGTCTCGATGGACTCGCGTACAGACACCTCGATCGACTTTTCAGTATAAATTTGTGCGCAGATTAACGAAAAGTGACCCCCTCCCCTCCCCTTACAGTCTCTCTTCGACGAATGGTACGCTTGAGACCAGGAAGCTAGAGCTGCTCGGCCTACTCTTCGTTCGTTCCTAGCCCGAGCAGCTTTGAGCAGCACCTCGTCAGGACAGCACGACGACAAGGCAGCTTTGTCTTTTCTGTGCACAACCACGCCATTCTCACGCATCGTCCAAGCCCGAACATTTACTCTTGCAGCATAGGTATTGATTCTTTTTTAAGTTTGATTTCAACAATTACTTCAATCAACTCGTTCCTCTTCATGATCGTCAAATCTCGTCACTCAAATCGAGCCATTTGCCGTGATCCAAAGTATTCTGTGTTTTTTTTTTTTTTATACTAATTCGGATTCTATTGATATCCTCGCAAACAATATAAATGTTATCGCCTTCCGCGAGTTTCCTAGCAAACTGCACACATGCATGGATTTCTTTTGATTTTTGGTTAGAAGAATACTATTTGGTTTATTGATTGTTATTTATTTATTTTTTTTTTTAATAAGTAACTATACCCCCTAAGGGTACACGATATGTTACAAATGTTAAAAACGAAAGTTAATACTTTTTTGAAAAGAAAAACAAACGTTTTGTAATCGTTTAAGGGATATTGAAGGTCCAAGCTATTATAAATGAATAGTCTTTTTCATTCAAACAATAAAAAAACCACCATAAAAAAGCTTAGGCCCTCAGAATTGGTGTTATCATCCGGATGGTAACATCGAATGGGGCAGAATTTATCCGAAAACTAATGTGCAATGCAAGGGATTCTGAAGTGATTTGTAGCAACAAAAGACAGCAGACACCATTAATATCTGTAAAATGTTCGTAAAACGTTTGTTCAACTTTTTCAACAACGTCTTTGAGATTTGTTTTTCACTTTTGAAAACGCTTTTAGAACGTCGTGCACGCTTAGGAAAGGCATTGAGAAGTTGGAGTTGATTGAAAATCCATCTAATGATCGTTATAGTCAGAAAAGCTTATGATAAAATTCCATCCACGTTCGAGATATTGATACATCATTGATTCGTTCTTGGCTCAGTTTTAACTCTAGACTCTCGTTTTCATTATCCTCAATATTTTTCGACTTTTTGAACCTGTTCAGCAATGAAGTAGTCGGGAATTTGGGTTTCATCACCGAGTTTCTACACGTTTCGATAGCCAAGATTCTATGCATTAATCATTCGAGCAATAAACATAGCTTGAACTGTATTCATTTAGCTGGTATTACATTGGCGCCAAAAACAATTAAACGCGCGTTAAGATTATCTGCAGTCTGCAGCGGAGTCGGTATGATAAGAGTGTGTCTCTATGTATGATCACGAACGTTTCATTTATTCAAAACGAAAATCTTTTTCACGAGTCAACATTTTTTCATTCAACATCCAAAGGGAAATTCATTGAATATATCAAACGAATGATTGATAAATACGATGTACCCATGACCAAAAGCATTGAGCGTACATTACATGCGAGAGTGACGGGGCACTTGTTTCTCCAAAAGCCCTCGAGCCGGCCCTGCGCATACAATACACCCACCCGGAGAGCCCAGCAAATCCCCGTCAACCGCATTCAATTACGATGCTATCGCGAATACAGATGACGGTTATTTCCTCCGGTACACCCCGTACGTAACGCGCGAAAAGAGGGCGCCCCCCCCCCCCCGCTTTTTCTTCTGCCACAGAGCCGGGGAGGAAGGAGGGCAGGGGAGGGTGCGTGTACACGCGGGACGACGAGAGCCGGCCGACCGGCCGCGTGATTGTTTCGAGATGTACGGGGACGATAGGGCGCGCCGATTTTTTTCTTCCCCCCCGGCGCGCTTCTTCGCCCCCCCCCCCCTTCTCTTCTCCGGCGTAATGCGTGCACGCGCCCCGCGTCTATATCTCATTGGCGAGAAGAGTAGCGTCCGACGAGGCGGCGATCGGATGCTCCCCGATTGCGTACCCCGCGCGGATTCTGATACCCCTCGGGCAAATGTTTTTGGTCCGTGTACACATGTGCATCGAGAGGGCTAATGGATTTTCAATCTCTTCAGCGGCCATCCAGGAATTTGTGGTCGTTGGAGGAGATTTTGGGAACTCTTTCTATTTCTGCAGATGGGCCGACGGGTTGCTGGGACACGACGAGTTTGAAAGCCATCTGATCGTCTCACCGGCGCTGAACGCTTATTGCATCTTCGCAGACACGCAGCGCGACATGCCGTCGATCGCAACAGCCACGACCGCGGTCCTGGTGGTCCTGCAGCTGTGCGCCACCGCCCGCGCGTACTACTACGAAACGGACAGTTATCTGACGCACAGGCTGCGGAATCCCGACAACCTGTTCTTCCAGACAGCGACGGCCCACGGGCCCTTCGGCTACACGATCTGCACGAAGACGGGCTCGCCGAACGAGGTCGACTGCGAGGTGATGATGAAGCTGGGGTACAGCCGGATCTCAAAGTTCTGCTACAACGTGAAGTTCATCCCGGCCGGGACGCGCGGGATCGTCCTCGACGGCCGGGAACGGCTCAGGGTGTTCTCGGAGGGCCATATCGCCCTGTCGGAGTGGCGGGCCCGGGACAACGGGTCGTCGGCCGCGGTGCGCAGGTACGGGATGATCAGCCACGTCAACATGAACAACTGCATCAGACAGCGCTACGAGTTCCCGCTCAACGCGGATCATTTTTTCGTCGTCGCCTACCAGCACAGCTTCGACGTCTACGTTGGCAGCAGCGGCGCGTGCGGCGGGTCTCTCGACCAGTGCATCCTCCGTTACGACCGCGACGGTGCGTTATATATCGTCGCTAATTCGGAGTATCATTTGTAACGGGCGTCGAGACTCGTCATGTTTCTTGCATTTTCCGCAGGCGAGCGAGTCGGCCGGCCCGTAGGCTTCTCGCCGAGGTACGAGATCGTGCACGCGACCCCGGTCAACGAGACCGACCCGACGAGCGGCGCCCTGCTGGTGTCGATCGAACGAGACTACTCCGCGGGCGGCCTGGTGCGCGTCACCCGCGTGAACCCCGCGTCGGGCTCCGAGGAGAGCCTGTCCAGCTACTACGTGGCGAACGCGAGCAGCCTGGGCCACGTGGTGGGCTCGAACGGGCACGGCTACTCCACCCTGTGCCACCACTCGGGGGAGCTGACGGCGCCCGCGGAGGCAGTTGGGTGCAGGCAGTACGACGCGAGGAGCGGCGCGTTGGCGATCAATGTCTCCTTGGCGCTCGAGGCGGGCCATAAGCTGTTCAACGTGTTCAACCGGCCGGGGGGCGGCTTCATACTCGTCGACCGCGGCTGCGCGGGTCTGTCTTACTGCACCGATCTTAACGATCTGTCCGACTGTAACAGCGCCAGGGTCCAGATGGTGGATCGCGAGGGTCGGCTCGAGAGGGAGATCGTGCTGAACGGGGTCCAGTGCTCGTGCAAATCATCGCCCAGGGAGCTCAACGTCGATCATCTGGTGGTGGACGGGAAGGACTGTTTCAACTTCGCCTGCGGGAAGTCGATCGCGGGAACGGACCGGGGGGCCATCTATTACTTTATCAAGTGCGTGGCCAGGCTGACCGTGTCGGAGAGCGACTACGATTGAGCCCCGCTCCGCGTCTCGGCCTATTCGGTCACAGTTCATTCCATGTAACTATATGTTGTACGATTATTATTTTGTCAACAAGTCTGCATGTTGCGTAAGGTTTTAAGGGTTTATGCTTCAATAAAGGTATCGGCTGTACGATTGATGGGTATACATTATGGTATATTCGAATCATTTTTTAAAAACCCCAGCTCGGAAAGTGGAGTAGGTACCATGTACTCCAGAGAAAACACGCTCCGTTACGCTCGTTCCCGAAATACAGTGCAATCACCCGCTCGGAAAAAAATAACGACTGAAAGATCAATCCATCCAACGGGTGATTTTAAAAAATAATCCTCGAATATCGGACACTGGTCAAATTCAAAACCCGTTTTAACGCCGCTTCAATTATTCAAGTACCGCTGTTGCCGCTGATGGAACCTGGGCCCGCCTCGTTCTCTCGGTGCTCTGTATACTCGTTTATACTACATATTTCCCCCTAGTCCTCCGAAATAATTGCGCTGTCAATCGATCGTTGCCGCGGAATAATTAAAACTCGGGTCTCCGCTGCTCCGACCAGTGGAAAAAAAAAAAAAAAAGATTTAAATAAATTCGATCTACGCTGTGTCCGCCTATTTTCACTCGAATTTCGTGCGCCATCGCGGGTAACGAATCGCTCAATCGAACCAATGAGCGGCGGCACGCTCGTTTTTTTTCTTCCAAAATAAATTCCTGTCCGATCCGAGCTGATTCCGGAAATTAATCGATGCAATTGGAAGTATTCGTTTGATCAAATTTCACTTACCTATTGATGAAATCGATCCGCGCTGGTTTAATTCCATCCAATTATCCGACAACCAAATACCCCAGTCATCAGTTCGATGGGAAATCCAGGCAATTTTCTGCCAATCATACAACAATAGCACAACTCTCGAACAATTTTGTTTTCTAAAATCAAATAGTCCACTGCAGTACCGCGATTACCAGAAAATCCCAAAAACTTATAGTCGCATCCACCGGTATAGACACCTGCCAATCGCCATAGGGAGAAAGATATCGTCTCCAGAGCCGGGGAAAGAAGCTCGCCTCCGCTGCGGCTGTCCTGACCACGCGTCAATATCGGATACAATGTATACTATACAGCAGAGCCGCGCGCTCTGATGGAAAATCGAAGATCTTCGCTCGGACGCGGGGGCCCCGAAATAAAAGCCCGAGCCGCTGAATAATTCGCGCGAGGACCGGGGAAAGCCATTTAACGGAGGCCCTGTGCCCCGCGCCCATCAACTTTCCTGACAGTGGCCGCGAAACAAGCATTTCCCATCAGTTTCTCCACCTCCTCCTCCCCGCGAACGGCCTGTCTGTCCGTC
This sequence comes from Copidosoma aretas, assembly GCA_030522625.1. NCBI lineage: Eukaryota > Metazoa > Arthropoda > Insecta > Hymenoptera > Encyrtidae > Copidosoma > Copidosoma aretas. The sequence goes on from JAPYYV010004674.1 coordinate 29,998, forward strand.
TGTGTTATTGCAGGCGTCACTATTGCAGCTCGGTCGATATTAACTTTGTCGCTTCGCAGTTTTGTCCGAAGATTCGGACGGGGACGTGTAATGAATAGTTCATCGATGGATTCTCCGTTGACGGTGGAAATGTCTCGGGTATATATTTATTGTGATGCATAACTTTGTTACACCGTTTTCGATAATACTTACTCCTCTTTCGTTTGATTTAGTAGATTTTGCGAGCAGCGCTAAATATAGAGAGTACGAATGATTCAAGGCAGTAATTTTTAACGTTATGGTTGGGCAGGTGCGCGTGAAGCAAAACGAAATGGTCTCCAAGCATCTTGACAACAATCCGCAAAATAAGCATCAAACGATTAACTGGAGGAGAAAAGTAGAACCGATTAATAAAAATAATCTGAATATCGAAACTTAACTTAGTCCTATAAACATCGATGCTGATATTCAAGGTACGTGTAAAAACATGTGCTCTTATCGACGGAGTTTGCGGATCGACTGCTGCGTTATGGTACATGATATATAGCTGTATGCTGAGCACGAGACATGTACCCATATTACTGGTGCGTTCATAAGCGCTTATAATGGTAACCAAAATGTTTTTCATTTACATTGTGACAGATTGCTTTGAAAATACCAATATTTTAAACACTCGTCCAGCTGATTTTATTGACTCACGGGCGGAAATTATATTCATTTGTTCCAGCCCGATCATCCCTCCAGCTTGATCAATAAATTTAAATACAACTTGATCGTACGCCAATGTACAATGTAAAATAATCATTACTTTTTTAATTTATTTTATCTACAGAAATAATTAAACTCCTCCCATTTACTCTTTTCGTTCGCTTGTATATGTTATACGATTACAAAACACCCCTTATTACACACTCCTATTATCTTCATCACTTCCAACACCCGAGATCATTTTGATCGACCGGGATTTCCAGAATCAGGCATCATGCGCCTGGATCATGAGTCAATATAAACAAAGAAATGGTTTGAAAAATTGCTGTATTTCTAATGCTACACGTTAACGAAAAAGCCCGTGTATCTCAAGTCACAAACAAGTCAAAAACTTGGACTGGAGTGCATTTTTTGCGCCGAAGCTGGACATTTGTTTTACTTGTATCCACATACTATCTTGTTGATTTGTAGACGAAGCCCCCCCGACTGTTCGATGAGCAAACGATCGATCTTTGAAAAAATTGTTTCTATGTTATGACTTTTATCCGTGTTATATTTTGTGTAACTCAAGTGTTTTTTTGTAACTTCTAATGTTTAGCGCTCATGTAAGAAAAAATATTAATATATTACTTTTAGTTTCAGTTGAATAAAAAAATCGTCACTTTCATTTTATAGTCTGATAAAATTTTATGACAATTGGGGAAATGAATGAAAATGCGATGTAGTAGTTTTCGTACGAGATTGGAAAGGCTTTAATTTGCAAACCGAGAGGTTTACGGCACGAGGTTCCGAAAAGGCCCGAGGTAGGAAAACTACTATTATTCTAGCCCGATTTGCACACCAGCTGCAAAAAATTAAACATAACTTATTCCTACGATAGTTGTTGTAATACATTGAAGGAATATACAGTTTATGATGATGATCAGTATTTTAAATTATTTTATGTACAGAAATACACAGGCTTTTTACGTGTTCTTATTTTTCATTCGAAGAACAGTTTCACGTGTAAACGGTTACATAACTCCCCTACTTCATGTGCATTATATCTCTATTTCTTCACTATCCTAAATTTATCTTATCTAATGGGTTTTCCAGAATTGAGCATCATGCACTAAAATCGTAAATAAAAAAAAGAGATACCCAATTATCAATTTTCTCATGCTGAGCACAAAGGAGCCCGTGTATTTAAGAACGACCCAAACATCGAACAGAGAAGGTTGTTTGCGTGGAAGTTAAACATTTGCTTTACTAGTACCCACATACTGAACTTTCAGTTTTGCATCAACTTCAGTGAGAATAAAAATCATTTCGATTTCATAAACATTTTGAGTGATTAAAATAGTATATTTCGCACCTAGGGCGCAAAGACAAACTTTGCGCCCCGAGGATCACTTTGCGCCCTAGGGCGGAAAAGTTCTTTCAGGGCGCAAAGTTATTCCGAGGGTGCAAAGTTTTGCGCCCGTGGTGCGAATCCTATTTTTCTCCTCAAGGGAGCAAAGTTAGGACGAA
>JAPYYV010004675.1:0-20315 GCA_030522625.1 Copidosoma aretas
TTATTAACAACGCTCATACACATTTAATGCAAACGTATGAGTTAGTATGATCTCTAGTCTCCTACAGATGGCGCTGTTCCAAAGTGTTGCACGGAGCGAATAGCTTACCCGGTAGTAGTAGGGGGGAGTTCCTCTTGCCATAGCATTACCTCTGACGTCGCGACTCCGGAGCTAGCTCTGTTTGGATCCCCAATCAAGCGATCTGAAGGTAACTTGCTCAGCTACATTATCGGCCTATGATTATGATCTCTGAAATCATAATTAAATGCGCCCGAGACGCACTCTCCATAAATATGCTGCGCTTGCTCTCTCTTGTGATACTATGCCTGGTCCGTCTTATCAATAAGCGTATCAAATGATACTGCCTTTGTCGACTTAAGTGCAGAGAGGCGATGGCAAAAGTTTATACGTCAGCGCAGAGGATGTTGTCAAACTGGGGAACAGAGCGAATAAAAGGTCCATGCGGAGGTTGCGATCGAGGTGGGCAAGAGAGCGAGTGATAGAGAGAGAGAGAGAGAGAGAGAGAGAGAGAGGGAGAGAGAAAGAGAGAGAGAATATTAGGACAAGATGTGTGCGGTTGGGAAGAACGTAGCGCAACACAGTCATGCTAAAAGGCGATGGCAAAAGTTTCTACGTCATCGCGGAGGATGCTGTCAAGGCGGGAAAGATAGCGAGAGAGAGAGCGAGAGAGAGGGCGAGAGAGAGTGAGAGAGAGAGAGAGTCGGACTATTAGGACGAGATGTATGCGGTTGGGAATAGCGATACTCTCATTGACTCTAATCCTTCATACTGCTAGAGACGCACTTGCCCTGGACGAAATATGACCCGCTCTCTTAGCAGCGCATGTATTTTTCTCGACTTCCACGTGGTCCTTCTAGGCCTGCTTACTCGAACGCATTTTTTCTTTCTCATAATTATTAAACAGTAATTTAGGATCGTAAGAAAAGTGTTCGGGTTGCTTGAATAATAACTAAAAATTGAAATCCTATACATGTATTATGTTAGCTTAAAACAAAAGATACAAAAAAGATTTATGGCCTATACAATCGCCGATTATTCAATTCTTTTTAATTATTTCATATGCATCTTTCTCCATATAAGAGTGAACATTTTCGGAATAATAATTTCCACTGATTTTTGGTTGAGCTGCCTCGATACGCTTCTCTAAAAGCGGTTTCAGACAATCTTCATCCTTTTGGGTCTTGCTGCTCCCTGATTTACTTGATTTACAGTATGGAACTATGTTGATTGTTCAATGCTTATTAGATGAATATAGACTAACATCACTCTTTATTTTGTTTTCTAAGAGAGTAAAATAAAAAAAATCACTGCTATTGCAAGACACACTTCATTTTCCATCTCTTTTTGTTAAAAAAGTTCATAATAGCGTTCATATATCCAGTCTATTTATCATTCTCAGATTCACTACCATGATTCACAGATTCACTACCAGCATAAGCAATAACAGATCTATGGATTTCATCAAAGGAGGGGGCGTCCATTACTTTTCTCCCTTTATAACTTTCTAGTACCTTGAAAAAATATGCAAAGTCTAGTTTAATGGGACTCTTGACCGAGGAGCAAAGCCAGAATTTAATTTGGTGAGCTTTACTAAATGTGCGAGAAAACACTCCAAATACACCTTTGTGTGCCTCATGAGCGCAGCACATTAATGCCTTGATGGAATATGTCGTTTTAAGAAAGTAATGCGATGGTGCTATGTAGTCATAAACGTCAATCACAGTACAACCCATAAGATATTCCAAATAAGCGGCCTTGCTATGCCCGTAAACGTAAATTCGATATGCAATTTTTGCTACGGCACACAACTGTTGTTTTAATCGTCTAATAGAACAATCACCGTCGATCCAGCAAAGCCCATGCTCCTGCATCGACTGCCGATCGTTTTCCCGACGAACATCCTCAGGTAAGATAGAAAAATTGCATGGAGGACGCACAATCCAATGATTGATCTCAGGTCTCATAAGAGACATTACCTCCACCGCCTTCACGATGCGACAAGAAAACCTTGGATCTCAATTCATAATCTTCCGTGGATAAATCCATTTTTACATCTCAAGCTTGCTGTACTAGCGCGTATTTGTCACGTTTGATACCAAGTAAAAACACTGAGCTGCGCTCTGCGTTGGCATTCATTCATATACATTAAATTTATTTATACTTACCTTACCCCCGCCCAACAGCCGTAAGCGTTAAAATTTTGTTTCCTGAAGTCTCTTAAATATATGTGTCATACTTACATGATACAATTTATAATGTGAGTAAGTGATATATATCATAATTTTCTATTGTAAGGAAGGTTTGGGAAAGGTTATGTACAGTATTGACAGGAAATTTCAATTTAATCCATATATTTATGATAATCATAATTTTTTGACAAAAAAAATTCATTGATTTTTTTGTATAACACATCTTTTTTTTTAGTGTCAGTGACATCTTCCCGTTCCATGTTGAAGTAAAACGTTTTCATACTTTAAACATTATGGGCAGCACACATAGATTTATGTGCACGGTTATGGTGGAGGCAAGTGGTAGCCATTGTTGGGAGCTTGAATGGTGGATAATCAGTCATATCAATAACTTTGAAATTAAACCTTTCAAGCCATGCTTTTTTCAACTCCCCAAATTCCAAAAATCTTAGCATCTTAGAGATTTTCACAAAGCACATTGCCAATTTCTGTGCAGTCGATATCACCGGACTGCTAATCCAGTCCATGATAGCAAAGCTCAAGGCATAAATATTCACGTTTATACTTTTGATTTAATCTGCACCTAAAAAATGGTGGTTTGAAGAGAAATACTTGAGGCTCTTTATCTACATTAAGTGGGAGAGTGGCTAACTCTTTGAGCATGTAGTCTTTTTCAGGCTTCTTAAAGCCCTACATGTCTACTACGTACTCTATCGCAGTAAGATTGCTTATTGTCGGTTTATGTGTCATTCCGATGGACAAATTTTGTATTTTCTAAATAATTTTACGATTTTTACCATCTTTTGATTTTTCCTTCGATTTTCTTTTCGCCCATTCCTCAGCGTTTTTCTTCTCGAATTTCGCCCACTCCATTTGGCGTCGTTTATTTTTTTCTTATTCTTCTTTCCTGCTCTGCTGACCTTACTCCATGATGTCAGTAGAGTTATGAATAAGCTTTTATAGCTTCACGAAGCTAAAATGGCTTATGACCTAAGTAGTAATGTCAGGTTCTCGCAAAATTCGTCTGCTTAATCATTTACAAAAAGATAAGTCTATATCTATGAGTTTCCGAACTTAAGAGCTCTTTGAACATCCGCTCCTGCCTACAACATCAAATCATATCTAGGCTGTCGAGACGTCAAATCAGTTGGAAAAGCCACGCTATGTTATTTTAGCCTTCCAAACTTACCAAAAAATCGAAAAAATGCTAATACTAGCAAGTTTGATCACTGCAACATAAGCAATGTCAAACTCCATCTTAATTCACAGTATTATCCTTACAGCAATCTAAGTCTTGATATAGCGGAAAATCAATATGCCTTGTTGTATGATATGTATGCCAATTTTCCTAATTCATATTATGGTCAAGATCGTGCCACTATCTTTAACAGATATGATTTTCTGGAAATTGCACCTATGATTGTTATCTACTGCTCCAAACAAAAGAAGTCACTGAAAAAAGCGGATGTGCGTCTCGAATTTGAATCTCATGACAATTTTCCCGCCAACACATCAGACTATTGTTTGATTGTACATAATCGCGTTGTTTAATATAGTCCGATGAGCGGGGACGTTAAGAAACTCATGTGAAGCTATCAAAGCTTATTCATTACTCTACTGATAACATTTGTCTTCATCACATCATGGAAAAAGGTCAGCAGAGCAGGAAAGAAGAAGAAGAGAATAAACGACGACAAGTAGAGTGGGAATAATTCAAGAACCACGCTGAGGAATGGGCAGAAAGAAGATCGAAGGAAAAACAAAAGATAGTAAACATTGTAAAAACATTAAAAAATAAAAAATTGGTTCAACGATATGTCACACAAGCCGACAATAAGCAAATTCACTGCAATGGAGTACGTAGTGGACATGCAGGGCTTTCAAAATCCTGGAAAAGATTACGTGCTCAAAGAGTTAGCCATTCATAAGTATGAACGTAAAAATGTATGGCTTGAGCTTTGCCATTACGGATTGGATTGGCAATCAGATAATATCGACTACACATAAATTGGCAATATGCTTCATAAGAATCTCAAAGATGCTTAGAAGATTTTTAAAATTCAGAGAAATATAGAAAGCATGGCTTGAAAGATTTAATTTTCAAGTTATTAATATGACTGATTATCCACCATTTGAGCTCCGAACATTGGCTACCACTTGCCGCCACCATAACCGTGTACATAAATCTATGTGTGCTGCCCATAATGTTAGACGGATGAAAAGGTTTTACTTCAACATAGAGTGGGAAGATGTCACCGACACTGAAGAAAAATATGTGTTATACGAAAAAATCAATGAATTTTTTTTGTACAAAAATTCTGATTATCATAAATAAATGTATTAGATTAAAATTTCTTGTTGATACTGTATATAACCATTCCAAAGCCTTTCTTACAATCGACAATTATGATATATAGCACTTACTCACATTAGGAAATTTATAATATGCGTATGAGACATATGTTTAAGAGACTTCAGCAAACAAAATTTTAATGCTTACGGCTGTTTGGAGGGGGTAAGGTGAGTATGAATAAATTTAACGTATATGAGTGAATGCCAATGCAAAGCGCAGCTCAGTTTATTACTGGGTATCAAACGCGACATATATGCGCCAGTACAGCAAGCTGACGCATCGCGACAGATTTTACCGAAAGAGGTGGCAGTAATTTCTCTTATAAGACCTGTGATAAATCATTGGATTGTGCGTCCTCCATGCAACTTTTCTGTCTTACATGAGAATGTTCGTCGGGAAAACGATCGGCAGTTGATGCGGGAGCATAAGCTTTGCTGGATCGACGGTGATTGTTCTATTAGACGATTAAAACAACACTTGTATGCCGTAGCAAAAAATGCATATCGAATTTACGTTCAAAGGCATAGCAAGGGCGCTTACTTGGAATCAATTACGTACTGTGATTAACGTTCAAGACTTCATGGCAGCATAGCTTTACTTTTTTAAAACGGCATATTTCATAAAGGCGTTGATGTGCTGCACTCATGAGGCACAAAAAGATGTATTTAGCAAGTTCTTTTGTGCACTTAGTAAAGCTCACCAAATTAAATTCTGGCCTTGCTCCTTCGTTAAAAGTCCCATTGAACTAGACTCTGCATGTCTTTTTAAGTCACTAGAAAGTTATAAGAGGGAGAAAAGTAATGGAAGGCCCCCTTCTTTAATGAAACTTATGGATCTGTTATTGCTAATGCTGGTATAAATCTGAGAACCATGGTAGTGAATCTGAGAATTATGATAAGACTGGATATATGAACGCTATTATGAACTTTTTTAACAAAAAGAGATGGAAAATGAAGTATGTCTTGCAATAGCAGGGATTTTTCTTATTTAACTCTCTTATAAAACAAAATAAAGAGTGATGTTAGGCTTTATTCATCTAATGAGCATTGAACAATCAACATGGGTTATACTGTAGTGAATCAAAGAATTCGAGGAGTAGCAAGACCAAGGACGATACAGATTGTCGGAAACCTCTTTTAGAGAAGCGTGTCGAGGCAGCTCAAGCAAAAATCAGTGGAAATTATTATTCCAAATATGTTCACTCCTATCTGAAGAATGATGGATATTATATAATCAAAAATAATTGAATGATCGGCCATTGTATGGGCCATAAATATTTTTTGTATCTTATTTTTAAGTTTACATAATATATGTATAAAATTTTAATTTTTAGCTATTATCCAAGCAACCCGAACACTTTCCTCACGATCTTAAATCACTGTTTAATAATTATAAGAAAGAAAAAATGCATTCGAGAAAGCAGGCCTAGAAGGACCGCATCGAAGACGAGAAAAATACATACGCTGCTAAGAGAGCGGGTCATATTTCGTCCAGGGAGAGTGCGTCTCGAGCAATATGGGTGATTGGAGTCGATGAGAGTTGCGCTGTTCCCAACCGCATACATCTCGGCCTAATATTCTAAGTCTCTCTCTCTCTCTTCCCGCTCTTTCTCTTGCTCTTTTGTCCGCCTCGACAGCATCCTCTGCGCTGACGTAGAAACCTTCGCCATCGCCTCTTAGCATGACTGTGTTGCGCTACGTTTTTCCTAACCGTATACATCTCGTCTTAATATTATCTCTCTTGCTCTCTCTCTCTCTCTCTCTCTCTCTCACTTACGTGCTCTCTTGCCTATCTCGACCGCAACCTCCGCAAGGACTTGTCTTCTTAGTCGCTCTCTTGCCTGCCTTGACAACATCCTCTGCGATGACGTAGAAACCTTTACCATCGCCTCTCAGCACTTAAGTCAACAGAGCCGGCATCATTCGATACGCGTATTGATAAGACGTACCAGGCAAAGTATTACAAGAGAGAGCAAGCGCAGCATATTTCTGGAGAGTGCGTCTCAACCGCATTTAATTATGATTTGCAGAGATCATAATCATAGGCCGATAATGTAGCTGAGCAACTTACCTTCAGGTCACTTGATCGGGGATCCGGAGGGAGCTAGCTCCGGAGTTGCGACGTCAGAGCTTATGCTATAGCACAAGGAACTCCCCCCAACACTACTAGGCGAGTGTAGTGTTGGTCCGGTATAACAGTGGTCTGGTATAACGGTGGTCTCGTATCACGGTGGTCTTGTATCAGCATAGCTTATCTACTAAGACCGACGCAGCTTGTGAAGATGCGGACACTGTAATTGTTCAGACAGCTATCTATACTGCAGAAATACATTGGAAGTCAGTAGTAGTCAGCGAAGATATTGATTTACTTGTGATTTTTACTCTAATTTCATTGGTGGATAAAACAATTTATTCCTGTAAAAAAGGTAAAGGTTGTACTGAAGATGTTTTCTACAATTTTATGGTTTTGTATTTTTTTGTCTTAAATATCTAATTGGATTTATCCATGTTTTTACAGGTTTTGACACTACATTTTGTTTTTAAAATATTGGAAACGGAAAAATGATCAAAGTTCTTAATAAGTATTTCTCTTCAGCTGACGATCTGCTCATTTTTAATAATCCCACGGCAACTGCGGATAATATCGTTCAATTCGGCTGTCAAGCAATCTTTGCCACGTATAGTGGAACGATGAAATGAAAACAAAATTAAATTAGTTTCTGTACGAGAGATTAATATCAGGCTCATAAAAAAGATCGTTGACTTTATCTTCTCTGCCTCCTACGGGATCTGCATCTTCACAACACTGTCTGCGTGTGTACTATCAAGTGCAGCAATGACTTGTACATTGCTCACGCCAACAGACTGGGGGTGGAAAAGCAGTAATTAAAGGCTTGAGCCAGTATTCGCAAGCGAAGAACTTATTTCCAGTTATGTAATAAAAGGCGTTAAGTTTGCATGTAAAAAGCATTGCTGTAAACAAAGCGGATGTGTTAAGAATGGGTTACAATGCTCTCAATTTCGCTTATATTGTAATAGTCAGGATCGCAACAACAGTGAAAAAGTCGATAAAATTGTAGATATACGCGAGGAGGATGAATATGATGAGGTAGACAATGATGCGCTTGAAAATGTTGACGATGGACTTGTCCGATGACGAGATCGATGATAATATCGATGAATCGAATGTCACCGAAAGCGAATGTAATGATTCGATAGACTCAGACGACAAAAGTAATGAGTCCATGACATCTTTTAATACTATTTATTTAGATATTGTATGAATAAGTGTGCTGTGTACTCGCATTTTCAAAAATCTATTTGGTTTTGTACCTATTTATAAATCTTGTCTTGAGTATACATTGAAGATCTCTGATATCAACTGAATTTTTAGCAATAATAATTAATACCCCCTCCTAAATAACAGTACAAATCGTCGCCTGGCACGAAGACTGGTATAGTTCACGGCGTTAGACGAAGACCCGTACTGTTCGCGATGCTTGGACGAAGGTCCATATAGTTCGCTAAGCTTGGACAAAGACCCGTATAGTTCGCTGAGCTTAGACGAAGCACCGTACAGTCCGCTGAGCTTGGGCGAAGCCCCGTACAGTTCGCTAAGCTTGGACGAAGACCCGTACAGTCCAAACGAAGATTCGTACAGCTCGATACACTTGTACAAAAACTCACGCACAGTACGCCGAACTCTGGTACAAATTAATAACGGTAGTGAATGGATAAATAATGGCAAAATTGTGTGCCGCTTAGTGCAAATACTGACGGCCTTCAAATTAGCTGAACACGCTTTAGCTATACGACTCTGAGTCGCAGTGGTACGTTAAACCTTTTTTTTTTAAATACTACCCCAGGCTATTAATCAAAAGATCAGGCCTAAATATTAAATAACATTTAATTACATTTTACAAACAAATAATTTCTTCGTCTACAAGTATCATGAACTATAAACGGCTTCGTCCAAGCTCAGCGAACTGTACGGGGCTTCGTCCAAGCATTGTGATCTCTGCATTTAATTATTACTCCCGAACCTCCTTAATTGAATTAGGAATCAGCTCTTGTAAAACTAAGTTATTACTATGGAAGTATAAAATGCAATGAAAATAACACACGTAATTAAGGTAAGTGCCCCTATAACTGAACAGTACCTATAACTGAACACTCGTCACATATTAGCCGATTACATTTTAAATAACGATTGCACAATGAATTTGTCATAATACATACTTTCTTAAGACTTTTATCTACGAGAAAAAAAAGTTCTGCATCAATAAAATATTAGTTAATACAAATAATTGCACTTAGAATATCCTTGCTTGATGCTCGATCGATTAGCATTGGATTGCTTAAGCCATCTGCTAAGAAAGACTCATATCTTCTTAAGACTGTCATAAGCATTCTACAATATTTTTATACAAAAAAAGTGAAGTAGCAATAACTTTATACGTTGTAAAATTATTGAAGAAAATTTATTTTTGGACACTATTAAATTTTTCATTAATATTGCAGGTGTTTATTTATAGGTACACAGTTTATGAGATTGCACCCATAGTTAAACGCCTGCGTTGTATACCGCACTCTTAACCTATAACTCCAAAATTTTTAACGAAAGTATGTAGTTTTAAAAATACTTGTTAACAATATTTTTCTATTCGTTTTTCTGAAATCAACTTTATAAGTATACATGTACTTTAAGCAAAAAAATATTTTTTCTTTCATACATTAAACCCTCTTTTACACAAAAATGCACGTTCAACTATAGTTACATCAAAATTTGAACAGAGGGGCACCTCAATTCTCATGTGTTCAGTTATAGGTACAGGGAACTGCATATAAGTAATAATTTATTTATCCTTTAACTGCCTAACTAATGATTAATTAACGTTTTAATCGCTTCATTACATCCCTGATCATCATAGGATGAAAGAAAAAAACCTGAAGTATACTTATTTTATTATTTATTCGGCTTGAAAATTGTTAAGGTGCTTGAGTGTTCGGTTATAGGGGCATTTACCTTATTACGTTGAAATTAATTATAATTTTATATTTTTATTGCATGATTTCAGATGTCTTTTCAACTGTTTAGCTCTGAAGTAACCTTTACCACAATTTTAAATAGTACTATGTATGTAAAGGCAAGGGTAAATAAAATTAACAAAGAAACAAATACAGTATATCTTCAGTAATAGTGAAATCACAATCTAACACTTCTGTGTATGTGTCTGAAGACCTATCCCAAGTAATCTTTTTTTTTAATGTTCTATTAATTTATAAATTGAAAGTTCATTCAAAAGAAATATTTTCAGAACTGCATTTTAACAAGAGAGAAAAATTAAAATAGTTTTGAATAAAGAAATTGGAATACTTTTTCTTCATTTAATTTTTCATTGAAGAATAAACATATTTTAAGCTTCTTTAATAAATATGCTAAAAATTGCTAATATTATAAGAAATTTTATGTGTTCGAATGATAATGATGATTAATGATTTATTTTATATATATAAAAATTGGGGGGTGGCGTGAAGAGCGCACAGGAGGGCGAATATATATATATATATATATATATATAATACATATTACAAAAAAATGTGACAGGTTACGTAATGTAATTCCACGGGTACCAGAGGAACTAAAAATGATACGATCTATGGCGGTAAATTATTGGAAATTGATAAACATGATTCCAGAATAATTAAGCGGAAAAGAAAGATTACAGATAAAATCAAAGAATACTAAAAAGTAAACGAGAAAATGTAGAAATAGAATTGAATACTAAAGAAAATGAAAAAATGGAATAATAAGACATACAAAAAATAAACAAGAGCAAGAATATTTAAGCAAAGTAGCAGAAAGCTAATTTTAAATGAGTTTTGGAAAGCTTATTAAAAAATAAAAACAGAGAAAAAAGGGGATTGTATGAAGGGAAGTAGTATAGATGAATCATTTAAATGATTTCTTAAGAAACAACAATCATACATATTATACGGAAAACGAAGAAAGAAATATAGGAATCAACAACGAAGTCTACAATAATTTTTACAAGGATATTTCCATCATTAAATTAAAGAATGTCTTGAGGAAAATATAAAAACTGATAAGCCACAGGAGAAGACATTATTATGAAAAAATGTTTAAGAATCTGCAAAAAATTTAAATGATTAATTTAAAAACATACTTTATAGCTTATAGACAAACACACATTTTATCAAAGAGTGGGAAATAGCGAGAATCTATAAAATTCACAAGGCAAGGAAGGAGTACAAGGACGTTACAACTACAGAAAAATGGCTTTTTAAAATGTAGCACAAAATATTTAAGCAATAATAATCGCTGAAAGAGTAGAAAAATAGGTAGAGCAGTAAACAATAATAGAAGAAAGTTAGACTGGCATCAGGGCAAAAGAAATAACAAGACACCAGATTTTCGTACTACATAATTTAATTGAAAGTAAACCAGAGTAAGTAGTTAATAATTTATGTGCTGTGTTTGTTGACTTCAAAACAAAATTTGACAACATCAATAGAGTAATGTTCTCGGTCAAATTATATTTAAGAGCGATAGGTATAAAAATGAGAAAGATGTTGAAAGGAATCTGAAAATGTACAAAAAAACAGTTAATTACGGCCAAGGGCTAATTAATTTATTTAAAACTGTTAAAGAGGTAAGGCAAGGGTGCCTACGAAGCCTGGTACTTTTAAGAGCATTCATATAGAATATAGACGATAAGTAAATCTAAAATAATACAGGAGGTGTAAGAGTAGGCTAATTCGAAATTTACTATCTTAAATTGTCTGATAACATTGTATTAGGTATCAAGCATTCTGACAACACAAAACATATGCAAAAAGACTTAGATAAATATGGTACAAAAAATACATTAGAAGTAAATGAAAAAAAAAAGAAAATCTTAATTTTAAGCAATGGAGAAGGGATAGAAATAGATCTGTTTGAATTCGAATTGAAGGCTTGGAAAGTTTTAAAAGAGTACATAGACCCCGTAGCGTGGTTCTCAACAAAAAATTTTCGTAGCACGGAGAAAAACGACAGGTAGGCTGCAAAGGGCAGGTACCGCAGTTTTAGACTTTAAGCAAAAGTCTAAATTAAATCAGTGAACTCATTTCACGTATTGACTATATTTGTTCGATTTTTCAGCAAATTTTTATGAGATCGCTTTGTTTATCTATGTTTGTACGCATATGTGAATTGAAAAATGAATTCTTTTATTGATTCTTTAGACATAAGAATAAAATATTACAATATGGGGGTTGGCACGCGGAGTATGCACGGGGCGAAGCCCCAAAAGTATATATGTATAAGTATAGCTTGCGTTCCATAAAAATCAACCTACACCCGGTCCCAGAGATAAATGTATAATTTTTGTATCAGAGCAGAATCAAATATAGTACATTATACATCCAGGACGTACAAGTACACAGAGAAAAAAATCTTTTTACTTTTCCTTGATTGATGACCGTTTAATATTAGTGCAGGGACCGGGTTTTTTTTTTTTTTTAAATCGCGGTGCAGTAAGATTTTTCAACGTGATAAATAGGAGAAAGCTATACTCCTGTAGCGGCCACGAGATTGTCAGCTGAGAGGTAGGTGGCTTAAAGTCTGATGAATTCTCAGATTATATCTCAGATTATATCTCTCCGGTACAATTAGCGGGCAATCCGTCAATAAAAAGTAGCGTGTTTTTTTTCTCCGTGTAGATAATGTGTCAGATCGAATGGTTATTATCATCTGAGGCAAATCTGAGAGTGTCAAGCATGCGATCTTATCATTATTCATGTTTTCCTACGTTCGTGGTGCATATTCAATTTTTTAGCTTGGATTGGCGTAAAATAACACTCTCACTTTCATTTAGATGAAGTATAGTACTACTTATAGTCATGGTAGGTCGATAAATTATTTGAGCTGTAGCTCAGAATATACACTGTTATGCAGCACGACGCACGCAATGTCATACATGACCAGACTCTCTAACGTCCTAATATATTCGGGGCTATTAAAAGTGCTGCAGTAAGCATATAGAAATTTCCTTAAAAACAGAATATTAACCACGCCAAGCAATAACATAAATCATTAATAAAAAAATAAGTACTTAAAGTACATTTTTATTTTTCAATTTTCTGGAACGTTATGGTTAAAATTTTAATTTTTATGGCATGTCCAATGTTCCTTATATCTTTTAGTACATATCGAAGTTAAGTTTTTTTATTATTTATGCGCTGGACTATGTTTTTTTAACATATCGATCCTTTTAACTAATTATAAAATCCTACAATATTTTTAAAAATGAAAAAGATATCCTCTCGCATAATATTATCTCGTTGTAGTAATATCAAGTCTAACACAAAAAATGTACTTATCATGTATTTACTCCTACAATTTACAGTTATGATTTACTTAAAAGTTATAAGATTTTGAAAATATGTTGTAATGCATGACAAAAAATACCTTTTGCATTTTAGATATTTGATCGAAAAAGACCAAAGACAATATGTCATTATTCTTATCTTACTCCGATAAGTAACTTATAAACCAATAAATAACTCTAAAGACACAAATTGGTTGATAAGAAGCACCATTGTTCTCCAATAACATTAACCTTTTTGTCAGCATGTAACCGACCACATCAGAACGCTTAAAATTAACCACAGTATGATTATATATACTTTGCTATAAAACAGAATCCGTATAATAATATTCACGTGTTTACTAAATATAAATAAACTTTTTTCGTCATCCACGTGAAACGACACTCTTCCTTTCGTTCTTTATGTCAGCACCCTTTTGTTAATTTTCTTATCTCTTCGCTATGTACGCTTGTTGGCATTTATTGATCTGTTGCTACACAATGGCTCGTTTGTATGTTTAAAAATGTGCATCTGCCATCCACGTAGCTTATGTATTTCAGTACGTCTTGAATAATAAGTAGTAAATACATGTATATTATTGACGGTTCTGGTTTTTGTGTCGAAGTATATGTAATCATACTATTGTAAAATTCCAGAATTCTGATGAGGTTAGCCATATGCTGACAAAACGTCAATGTTATAAATAAAAAAACATTCTTCTAATCAACTTATTTGTGGTCTTTAAAGACATTCCTTTGTTTGTATTTTAAATATTTGCCGAGATTACTAGTAAGGATTATCCGCAAAAACTTGACTACAGTGGTACTAATTGCCCTTGAGCTGAATGGAGTCCCAACTCAAGGGAGTAAGAAGGATAGCAAACTAACCCTACTTTTATACCAGATGCGTAGGGATAGCTGACTGTCTCTCTCACTCCAATAGTCTTAGATACCAGTTATACAAACTATGGTTTACGTACAATCAGCGCTATAGAAGTCAAGTATTTTGCGGACAAACCTCAAACATAAAAAATGTACTTATTATGTTGTAGATTCAATGACAGAAATCAATATTGTTATAATAATTTGCATACTTATATTCAGTGAAATTCTGGGAAAATAATCAATGCAGTTTAAAAATTGTATGAAATAATACAACAGTTACTTACTGCAACAATATGTTGTTGTTGTTGTTGTTGATGATGATGTTGCTGTTGAAGAGCAAAATGCTGTTTTACTATTAGGTCTGATTGAGCTGATATAGGTGAATATAAACTATTTCCATCTATACTTTGAGAAGGTAAAATGACAGGTACTAGAGGGGGTTGTAGATTCATCGCCGCGAGAGCAGGAACATTCAGCCCCAGTGGCAGTCCCATCATACTCATCATTATACTTGGATATTGATGAAGCTGAGATGCTGCCATTGCGTTAAGTGCAGCTTGCATTTCATTCATATGTTGAGCTAGTGTTAAATGAACCTGGTGCTGCTGCTGTTGTTCTACTTGCTGCTGAATAAATGTTTGATGCATATTACTTGGTCCTGTAGGCGTTGTTGAATCTGTACTTGAAACAGGAGTAGTACTTAATGCTGGAGTAGTCGTAGGAGTGGTTGAGGTAGCTTCTGGTGTTTTTCTTAGATGGTCTTTATTTTCTAAATTATCATCTTTTTCTCTATGTTCATAATTATGATTATCTTGCATTTGATAGGATGTCGGAGTTGTTGTTACAGGAGCCGTTGTCGTTGAAGAAGATGTTGCTGCCGTAACTATTACAATCTTCTTCTCGTATTCGCATTTAAATTGCTGTGCATACTTTTCTAAAAATTCTCGTGGTACTAAGTCTTGATGAACCTCTTCACAATGTGCTTTTAGGACCCATACACTACTAAAATCTTTGCTGCAATGTTGACACGTACTTTTTTTTAATTCAGGAATGACTTCTTCTAAATATTCTACCTCATGTTCTTTTTCGTGACTTTTAAAGCTGTTTCCTTCATTATCACTTCCAGTTTCTTGATTGACGTGATAAGTAGCAATAATGTCGTGTTCTTTTCTATGCCTTCGTTGATGGTTTTCATTAAACTGCATAACTAAATCGAAACCAAAACTTTCTAATAAATGCTTGTAAATTTGCGAAGTCTTATGTTTTGGCTGATAAGAAATATCTTGAGAAGATGACAGAGTGTGAAAGTCAGATTGATTAATATGTTTTTCAAGAGATGATGATACAGATGGAGGTGGTGTTTTTGATGGAGATACTATGATCTCTTGATTGGCTGCAAATTGTTGAAATAAGAGTAATGGATTGCTAAGAACACAATATAACTGCTGGTGGATCATGAGTTGTTCTTGAGAATTAAATTGTGCAGTGCATTTGACACAAGTTATATTATTAGTATTAAAATCCGAATTGTTATTGGATGATGTACTGTTAGGACTAACAACCGGTTGCTCAAATAATGGTCGTGATAAATCTAACTGACCACTAATAGCTAAATCATGAATTTTACTAGTCCTAGTTTGGTGAAGTACACTTTTTTTATGAATATCTAAAGTACTACCTTGGGAATATGCGACTTTGCAAATATTGCATTTGTATGGTTTCTTATCTTGATCTTGTTGAATTTCATTTATCAACGACGGACTCTTGGTGGGTTCTATACTGAGAAAAGTACTATTTCCTTGCTCTTGCATGGCTCTTTTCAATTTATGTAAATGACTGACGCTGTTGTAATGAACAAGAAGTATATTTTTTTGTGTAAAACTTTCTTTACAAACATCACATTTATATGGCCTATTGGGATCTAAATATTTCTCCATAGGATATGGCATTTTTTCGCCTTTTCGATGAAGTAATGATTTGTTATGAACAGTGAGATAACATTGTTTTGTAAAAGCCACCTTGCATCTATGACACTTAAATTTTCGGCCATTGTCATTGTAAGAATCTTCTGCTATAGACTGGCTGTTAAGATAATCTTCTAATAATCGTTGTTCTTTGGGTAATGGAGATAAGTCATTAAATTCATTGTCATCATCATCATCAACTTTTCCTTCATCCTCAATCAACGGTTCTTCATTCAGAGTTTCTTGACGTCTTAAAGAGGTTTCATTATAAGCTTGCAAAAAAGGTTGTGAATTTATCAAACTCTTTTTATATTCTGCCAACTCATCTTCTTGTAATTCTGTGTGAGATGTTTCCAAATGCCTGTGAAGAGCTTGGATTGATCTAAAAGAACGACAACATACTGCACATTTTGTTGCATCTCTAATGACATGGTATTGGGAATGCTGTTGTAGTTTTTCTATCGTTTTGAATGCAAGGCTGCACTGACCGCATCTAAATTTATAGACATGCCTCTCACTGACAGCTAATGCCAACATTGACGATGATGAATGTAATTCTTTATGATGTTGCTGTAGTTCATCAGAATTTCGACACACTTTTAAACAAATACTACATTTAGTAGTTTCTTTACACTCATCATTATTTATTTGTTCGATATTTTCTTCGTCTTGATTTTTTTTTAACATGTCATCTGGAGACCTTGGGCCCGGAGTAGAAACTTGATTATTATTCAACCAATGACTTTGATCCACCAGAAGTAGAAGTCTTTGCAAGCCATCAGAATTCACAGAATGAATTTGCATGACATGCTTCTCAAGAGCAGATCGATGTCTAAAGCAGTCTTGACATAAGGGACATAATAAATTTAAATTTGAAATGATTTGTGAACCATCTTTATTCTCATTATCATCATGTATGTGAGTGATTTGAATATGCTTTTGAATTTCGCGATGAGATAATGCTTGGAATGCACAATATGAGCAAGTAAAATAGTCTGTATCATTTTCTTGTTCATTTTTATGTTCCATCTCTTGTTTCATTCCACTTCCACAGTTACTTTCATCTTCACGTTGGACTGGAAAAATAATATTATGTAATTTTCATGCACTTCTTTGCACTAAAACTATAAATATGAATATAAATATATATATATATATATATATATATATATATCATAAGTTATGAGTAGCTATTTAGCTTCAATGAAAACCGTAATCTTAAGACAAGCACATTTTCCATGAAGTCCATAACTTCGCTCTATGACATGGAAGAAAAAGTTATTTACCGGTATTGTACTCAAAAATTACAGTTATTAAGAATAATATATGTGCAGCTCTCTTTTTTTTTAAAAGGTTTATAAGAATACCAAGGACAAATGTACAATCATATTTTAAAAAGGTTTTACAGAAATTCAAGAATAAACGTATTTAAATAATCATATTTTCTATAATACATGATCATTTACCTACAAGCTTGAAAAAAATTATTCTTTCTACATCAGGCTGGCGTTTGGAGTGGTTGCTGAGCCTTCGGTAAAAAAAAAAGAGTTAGCCACTTATGAGCATCCAGCTAGGTAGATCACAACAGCCCTCCGAAAACGCTCTCGAGCCAAGTGATCGCAAATTAATCTTTGAATCAAGCAAACTACTATATCATCAAAGTAGCTTACTGCATCGGTTATGCAGATTTTCCCAACCGTATGCATATAATCAAGGTTATAAGACAACCAGCTTATGTGGCACTTGAACTCATTTTATATAACTTAATTACTCTTGGCACTGAGTAACTAAAATAACTATGTTTTTTTGGATAGAGTGCTGATGATAATGTTTAAGTTTTGCACTCCAGGAGCTTTAAGGTGAAAATGCACTAGGTAACTAAAGGAAGTGTGTACTTTAATATGGGAGAGGTGGCCAACGACTTTAAACTTATAATAGGGCACCAGAAAGGATACACTCCAGCCAATCTGGACCCTTAGTCTGAAGGGTATGATGTTTAGATATTGCGCTCCAGGAATTTTGGTGCTAAAAAGCTCTTATTATCTGGATCACATGTATTTTATATATAGGCTGCTGAGCACAATACATGTATACATACGAAAATCCAGAAATTAATATCATTTTTGAAACTAAATACAAAAGAAATTTTTTTTTTTAAGACACTTTCGGAAACACGTTTTTTTTATTCCAGAGATGACATAGAACAAGAAAAATACTTGAACAAGCAATGCAGGTCTCAGCACATACTTTTATTAGGCATACTATTATGAACTATGTTAATTTTTGGGTTTGTGAACTTCGAAATCTTATAACTTTTGTAGCTCGTCATATTTCAGGACGTTTCCAAATGTATATGAAAGCTTGTTACAAAATACTTTCCCCATACTTTTCTTTTTAGATGACTTTGAATGTCTTTTTAGAGCCAAATTGCGATAAAAATCGTAATAAAAAGTGGAAGAATAAGTTCAGAGATTTGGCGTTCAAGGTCTATATAAGATTAAAAAGGCCGTTTCACACTTAAGTCGCCTGTTCGCAATATATCTCTTGTTTGGTAGGATCTTAATATAGAAGAACGTCATTCTACAATCAATATATTAATAACAAAAATTTGTTAAATGCTACACGCTTGATTAAAAGTAAATGAAAATTGCCCTCAACTGTTGATACTTACGAAATTTTTAAATAAGCATATATTTTATCAACATGTATGAAAATCGTGGCTTTTCTAAGTTTATTTGAAACTTAAACGCTGAATCACAGGACTTATTCTTTCACTTTTTATCACTCAATTTATTGCAATTTAAAGTTGTTGTTAAGGGAAAACGAAGCGCTTGTAACAAGTAATTATAAAATTCTCAAAACATTCCAATATATGACGAACTTCAAACGTTATAAGTGTTTTAAATTACGAAGATGCGAAAATTAACAAAGCAAATTACGTTTATTAAATGCATCATTTCTATTTCAAAGAAAAACCCAAAGCCTGTTTTGTAAAATTTTTTTTTAGTACTCAGAGTGATTTCTTGCCATTTTTTAGAGAACATTTACGAGTTAGATTATAATAATATGTCGAAGCAGTACGACGAAAGTAGAGTATTTGTAAACTCTTCATCGTAATTTTGCTACACAAATGCATATAGTGTCTCTCCAAAAAAAAAAATAATAAAGCTCTTGAGATAAGATTCAATCTCTATTTTGAGATGTTAAATAGATAGTCAAGATTCAAAGTTTCAGCCCGAAAAAGCTCGAAAATGATAAATTCGTTAATTTTTTGCTTCTGTCTCGAGCTATAAATGCTTACAACTTTTTATGCGAATTTTTTCCAGAAATTGCAAAAAGATAATCAAAGCTCCTTCCAAATACTTTAATATCTTTTTTTAATAACTCTCTGGGGCCTTTCGAACAAAGTTATGAAAGGAATAACAAGAGCAATAAGATAGATTTTGAGATTTAGTATTTAGAATCAATAAAAGCTTTACACGAGCAATTATTAGACCTGCAGTGCTTGTTAAGAGTATGTTTCCTGTTATGTGAGATTCCTAAATGTAAAAAAAACGTGTGCCTGACGATGTACTTTCAAAGAATTATGTTCCCATGCTATTTATTACCGAAAAATGGAGTCTTTTACCTGTATTCCCTTATATATACATGTATGCGTTGTCCTTTAGGAACTTTAAGGTAAAATTTCACTCGGGAATCAAACTATTTTCATTGGATCCAAGATCAATAAAAAATCGTCAAAATGACAAAAACAGCTGCCAATGAATTAGTAAAAAGCTTCCTTATTCACTATTCTTATGTTTTCTTTTGTTTAATAATAAAATTAAGAAAACATCATTACTTTCTCCTTTCGGATTATTCGTACGAATTATTTTTTCATTAGGCGTGCGTGTGTGTATGTGTGTGTAATTCAAACGTACACTCCTATATGCATACGCGTTACTTGAAACAAAGCAAGTTCAATATTTTTTGAAATTCATACGTGACAGCTTCACTCACGGAAGCTCGGAGTCAAAGGAAAAAAAAAGAGGAATCGTTGGATAAGAGTGGATTCATCTCATCCTCGACTGCAAACTTGGAATCTTCAGTGCGGAACATTAGCGATCGAAGCCACAGATGAACACGATATACCAACTAAAACTGGCTTCTAATAAGAAGTAAGTAAGTATGTACAACCTTGGTTAGAATGCTCGGCTGTACTTGTCTGACATGTTCGTGAGTGCTACCACTGAAAATAATTCCGCTTGTCTATAGCACCATGCTTAGTGCAATTGATGCCATGAGCATACTCGGAACTCGATCAGCTTTTGGCTGGTCCTTAAGGGTTACTAGGTTGGCGCTTAGTAGGAAAGGAAGGGTGCTGTATCAGTGGGCACGACCTCACACGTATAAGACGATATACAGAGGTTATCAAGTACATCAAAGATACTTTTTCGGTGTAATGATTACAAATCACAAAATTACCTCGAACGTCTAAGGATGTTTAAAGTTAGTAAAATTATTTTGAAGCGCAGTATTCAAACCTTTAGCGT
>JAPYYV010004676.1:0-16339 GCA_030522625.1 Copidosoma aretas
TGACAGATATTAACGTGCTCTTCGGTTTTCCAACCTCTTATTTTCAATTCATAGGAAAACAAGCTCAACTTACTAGCTGTATTTCATACAGTTCAAGAGGTATAATTTTTCTCTAAATCATAGCGCAAGTCTATCGTGGCTCAAAATCTATTTTATTTATTAATTCAAATTATGCTGCGATTACTAATTTACTTGCGTCCCCCCGTGATTCACCGTATCTCCACCATGGGCGCTGGCGCATATCGTTTTATCCCCTCCAGGCTTATTCTCACAGCGAATACAATATCTTTTAATTCTGTATTTCTCATTGATCGTATTTCATTTCCTGCTTTTCCTGCCTTTTTACATAGAAATATGTGTTCCATGTTTTTTTTTTCATTGCAGCGCCTACAGTCTATTACTTAAAACACTTTTTCATTCGCCCTTCATACAGTCTTATACCTTATACTACACCATTTCTCTTTAAACTCCCCTGCTAAGTTTACCTTTTCCTAATATTTGTCTCTCTTCGGTTTGTCTTTTATTTCTTTACAATATTCGTCAATTACCATTCTGTTCTTTTTCTATTTTCTGATTGATAAAATTCGTTGTACCTCTTGTTAAATTCTGTTTGATTTTCTCAAGCTCATTTTTCTCGGTTGCCATTTTTATAATTCCTATTGTTTCCCCATCTTCTAAGTTTGCATATCCTACTTAAACTACTTTTTCCCATTTCATAGAATTTGAATTTATTGTGCTTATTAATTTTTTCTACCTGCTCCTATCTATTTTCAAACTGCACAAAAAGTAATTATCTGACCTTTCTCTTATGTCTACTTTATGACAACCCTTGTGCCTCTTATTTACATGTATATCTTGGTGTGCTTACTTTTAAACCCAACATTATTCTTGTTAATCGCCTTCCATTTTTTTCTACTTTCTTTTTTTTCTATCACCCAGCTGTCGCACCGTATAGGCAACCTTTTTTTATCCATGAGACCATAAGGAATAATCTTTGATTCAAACTTTTTACTTTCTTTCTTTTTCTTGAGCCCCAAACTGCGTTGACAGCCCACTGTATACTACTAGTTGTTTTTTCTCCGTGTCACAAGAAGACATTTTTTGTGAAGAACCACACTTCTAGATCCTACTACTCATTTTAAACTCGAAATACCTTCCCTTAATACTTAATCAGATCTTTTCCTATCGCTTCTCCATTTCTTAAAATGAAGGTTTTTCTTCATGTTTCCAGCTTATCTTTTGTACGATATTTATCTTAGTCTTTCAGCATCTGCTTTGTGTGTTCAGAATACTCCGCGCGTGAGACAATGACCTACCAAATTTAAAACATTGCATTTTAATTTGTTCTACCGTAACATTTCCTGTATATTCTAAATTCACCTATCGTATATATTCTTTTTACTATCTGATTATTTGTGCATTTATACATTGTTTTTAACATTTTTAAAATTCTATACTTAGCCCTATTCTGTCTAATTTAACCCATAAAATTTCTCTATTGATTGTATTAGATGCTGTTTTGACGTGTACAAAGACAGCATATGATTTATTGCCCCTTGTTTTAGTTTATTTTCAATTAAACTATTTAGTACAAAAATATGTACCCTTTTCTGGTTTTTGCCTTAAAGCCAGCTATTTTTTTACTGTTTCAGCAATTATAACGTCCTGTTACTCTTTCCTGCCTGATGATTCGGATAGATTCTTGCTATTTTCCAGCCTTTAATAATTTGTGTTTCTGTCCATAACACATTAAGCATGTTTGTTAATGCAATCATTTAAATCATGGAAATATTTTGGCAATATTCCTCCACAATTATTTTGTCTTCTCCGGCTTTTCTGTTTTTTTTTCACCCCTAGGACTTTCTAAAATTCAATGATCGATATATCCTTGTGAAAACCCTCCCAGACTTTGCTGTTGATTTCTGTACTCCATTTTTTGTTTTGCCTGTAATATGCATCATTGTTATCTCCTAACCCATTTTAAAATGATTCTCTTATGCCTCTTTATTTATTCACATTCATTTTTTTTAGTTCGAATATTCAATCACTTTTCAAACTCATTCATATTTTTGCATTCAGACATTTTATTTAGTTTTTCATCGAGTTTTCAATTCTGTTATCTCTGATAATTTCTTTAACCTTTTTTTTTAGTCATAAATTCAACTTTTTTACTCCCTTTCTTTCATTTTTCGACCAGTCTTTGAGTTTACTTGTAATCTTCCTTATTTTCTCAATTATTCTAAAATTCTGTTTATTGATTTTTCAATATTGTTCCTCTTTTGATTCTATCGTTTTTAGTTCCTCTGATACCTGTGTAATTACACTAATTAACATGTATTATTTTTCTGTGATATTTATCCCACCTTAGTTAAGTATTTGATCCAAATAGTTCACATCTATCTCTTTTAACAAAAAAAATAAAGCACATTAAGACCTATATACTTACAATTGAATTGGTATAAAATACCTAAGTATTTCTTGTTGAAAATGCATTCGTTTATACGACCTTTCTAGATTTTTGTAAACATGTACATTTTGAACGGTAAAGACGTCTTTTCTTAGTACATCAAAAATGGTGAGTTTTTTGGTATTCAGGTATAAAAGGGAACTAGCTTTAGTTCATTAAAAACAGATGAAAATGAATGATTTCTAGATGCAAAACGTATTATTTCTACATTCGGACGATTTATTGATGAATTAAAAAGGAATTTTTTTTTTTTAATTTAAGATGTACCTTAGGCATCTGAGAATGTCACTCGGAAAAGACAATGATTATATGTTATTTGACGAAGAAATATAAATTTTATTATGTGTTATCATACATTGGGAAACCTTTAGTATTTTAATAGTCAATTTACAAAAAAATCAATTACAGACTTGCAGCGTCACTGGAGGGAGAGGCAGCACCCCCCCCCCCCTTCAAATATTTCAAATTTGTAATGTATATTTATAGTTTATGATAATGGAATGTTAACCACAGATAAGATTAAACTATTCTGTATGTTCTTACAGTAAGAGATCTTAAAATAAATTTTTCTGATTCAAGATGGCTGAAACAGTATGGCGCCTAAAAAAATAAGAAATTATGCGTAATTTCTAATTTGTCAGTCTGAATATCATTATGTTCTGAATAACCCTTTCAATATCACAGCAAAACAATAGTCTTTAACTCGTGAGGTACGTTACAGTTGCCATGTCATTCTTTATTCAAAATGTCTGCTAAGAAAAAAAAAAAAACATTTTTCAACACGCCATGCATAGGAGTTTAATTTAGAGACATCTGTTGTGGCCCTAAAATCCTTGATCTACACACGCTGTCAAAGGCGTGTGTAAGGACATTTGTAGCGTGCATGCATGCATGAGTAAACCCGTGTCAGTGCAACGTACGTGTGACATACGTATTACTCTCGAATTACTCTTGTAACTGTTTGCGCGTAGAGTATATAGAAAATAGGCTTGAGAGAGAGGTCCGAAGAAACATACGTTTGACTGCACATAATAGTGATAGTGCATTAGCCTAGAAAACTGTACATCGAGCGTTTAGAACGAGAAGCGTTGCGGGTAAAAAAACTTGTACTCTATTACAACCAGCGAGCTAGCGTATCATAGATTTGTTCGTCGTCAATAAATTATACTGTAGTTTTGTTATTGTTGTGTTTTTATTTTTAAGTTACCATGTAAAGTGCTAGGTTTTTTTCTGTCTGCTGGTTGTAAAAATATTATTTCATTCAAACTTTGCATTTTTTATTGTAATGAAAACCCTTGTTTTGATAATAGTATGTTTTGTCGTAGTTTTTCTATGTAATTTATGCATGCTATCATCGTTTTCTTACTTTGTATGTATATCGATTTACTTTGAAGGAGAAACCGGTCGATCGACTTATAATGCATCAACGAACTACAATTATTAGACGCTTATTCGCGTTTAGATTGATTTGGTCGAGCTCCGCAGCACTCATATCGAAAAGTAGCATACACTACACGTGCTATAGCTACGCAATACATTGGTAACTTTCATTAATCTTATTATAAACTAAATTAGATAAAGAGTAAATGTACAAATTTAAAGAAAGATGTTACTTCATTTGTTTCAGCCAGCTGCATGTTATAACGACTAAAATCTTGAGCACACAAGTTTAAAATTATTGAAAACCTGAGCTTACAATTTTAGTCTTCTTGATTACTACCAGAGTCTATAAAGCCTCTATAAAATACAGGCTGATATTCTGGCTTGGCTCTAATAAACTCTTCTTGTACACCGTTAAGAAAGCTTGTCACCTGTCTAGAGGTAATCAGTAATACAGTGCACAAATTACTACGTAGTATTCCAGCCTCTGTCAACCTGTAGGTCGTAAAATCTGAGCACCTTTAAATCATAAATGTTCCAATCAAAGCTCAAGTAATCTTTCTGAAAGCGATTGTTTCCACAGTATAGTTGAATGGTTTGGAAAAAATAATACTGCAAAGTAAATTATAGCAGTAATGTACAAATTATATATTCAGTTTTTAAGAAGGTTCGGTAGTGTTAGTGGGGGGAAATCTCAGAGAGACAACGGGAAAGAGAACTTCTGGCAACGCTGTAAATTTTTTTGGCCGCTGACATGCCGTTGTCGTTGTCGTCGTGGTCGTCGTTTGCTCGGTTAAAATTATTATAATTAATCAATCGAAAATTCAAAAGTAGACTGTAAAAAATAATTTATTTTATAAATCTGAATGATTCTACTTGTTGATATCGTGTAACTTTGAAGTTTAAAATGGGTAAAGTTAAAAGAAAAACCAATACCCTTAAAATGACTACTGATGCTGCCGACAAAGAATGAATTAGTTTTAATGGAACGCCAAAACGGGGTTACGTATGAAAACATAATCGATAAATATACCGAAGAAAATGACAAACTAAAGCAGTTTTTGATGGGTGGAAGTGATCACTTGATAAAAAAATCAGTATAATGGATTCAATTTTAGAATTTTTGATCACTTTAGAAAATATCATCCAAGACAAAATATGAATATAATGTATACTGAATCAGAAGTTATGTAATACTTATTTATTTTAAAATTGATTTTAAACTTATAAAGGAAATATAAAATACGACTGTGATCAATTTATACATAGTCATTATTTTTTTGAATAATAATTGTTATAAAAGTATTAAATTTTTCTAATAAAATGTTATAATTTATAAATAATAATAATGTTCTCAATGAATAATTTTACATTACAAAAGAAGTTATTTTTACTATTCATTGCATTTCAAAGTGAACACTAAAATAGGGCTGCCAAGTTGTCTGCTATAACCACATTTTTAACTGTTTTTTTATAGTAATATGTAGTTGGACTCGCTCAAGCATTGGCATAATGTTATTTTAATAATATTCTTTTACATACAATAAAAAGCAGCTTTAGCCGTTTTTTTTAAATTTTAAAATAGAGTAATTTCTTCATAAGCCTATATGTTAAAATGTTTTTTGAGGTCAATATATCTTACAAACGGCGTGGCGCAGAAACACTTTGAAAATTTAACTGTAATATAATACTATTATTCCGAATAATATATTAAAATTTCAAAGATATTCTTTATGAAAAATCATCACTATTAACCTCCTTAAATTATTTTAAACTTAAGTGCCCGAACTTCTAGTCGTTACAACATACAGATGGCTTGAACGAACGTAGAATAATTTTTTCTATAAATTTTATGACTGTTTTTTCCAACATCTGTTGTCAAGAATGCATACACGCATAAACCCTTTTCGTTGTAGGGCTCACAGCCAGCTCGTTTTTTGTTGTCCTTTATGCTTATGCTATCAAAAAATACTGACCGTTCTACTCACTAAACTAGAAAAACCCATCTCCTGGAAGAATCTGCTTTCGCATAAAATTTGACCGGGGACACTAAGACTTGATTTTGGTTGCAGGTCTTCATCTATCCATACTATCCGTCAGTTTCATTTCTTCACCTATTTCTCGGGCAGATCCAAGTTCCCATCAATCTTTCAGACAGCCGGCCTCCTTTTTGTCTAGAGTACGATGTGTATATATTGTGCTACTGTTACTCAACTTTTTTCTTTTTGTAGAATTATGTCAACGATGTTGTCAGGGTTTAACGATCTTATTTTATCTTCTAGCTCTTGGTGCTCCTGGTGCCACTGCATGCTAGCAAATAACGTGTGTTCCGCGTCATCCTGGGCGTGTCCGAAGTATTTGAAATTCACCTTTCGAGTCTTCCGTATCTTTTTAAAGAGGTTCGTCTGATCCCGCGGGAAAGGGGGATGTAAACGGTAGCGCGGATACTCGCACAGGCCGCTGTGTATAGATTCAGCTGTACTAACCGGGCCTAAAAACGTCCACCCGCGCTATCACGGTAAATTCAGATGTGTTCTACTCGACAGTACTCAACGGTGTGAATATGAAATGTTATTTAAAATTAGAGCACATACTTTGAAACAGTTAGTTTTTAATAGTACGAGTCAAAAAACTCGAAAACTAGTTGGTTGGGAAATAAAAAGTAACCAATAAAAAGTACAAGAAATCTCAACTTCCGTCGAATAAAGTATCTTAAAACTTTTTAGAGAATACAAACTTTAATGACAATGTATTTAAGTGCAAGATCTCATAAAGGGCTTAACTAAATTTTACATCATTATTTTATGTAGAACGACCTCTAGATATGATTTTGTGAAATGCCATCGTGCCTTGTAAAAAGACGAGCTGACAGCAGATAGTGCTCGCTTGTCTCCCATGCATTCAGCATAGGAGCGTTTCGAGACTTTGTTTACGTTTGTATAAATATTAGCCAAACGTCATTGTAGAATTCGCTGTTTTCAATGTTAATAGTTTAGTAATTCGATAAGCTTTCATTAACTACGTTTCTTATTCATATCTTATCGTTGGGAAAAAAAAACATAATTTTTACTGTAGAATTTTTAGTCCCTTGCATAAAAGCTTATGTTCAGAAACATGACTTTTATTTTGATTTTGTCGAAAACTGTGTTGTGAATAAATCTAAATTTTTTATACAACATTACTAACAACTTGATAAATGAATTTTAATAGTTTTTTAACAATTTTTATCGTTTTCATTTGGCGGACGAACCTTCTTAAGATAGAGGCAGAAGTCGCCGTGGCCAGACATAGAATTTGTTTTTTTGTACACCATTTTATTTATTTTATAATAAGCTCAGCTAAATTTATCAATGCATCACATAGCTGTATCAACGATTTATTTAAAATGGCGTACGTAACCCACTGCATTTCAGTTGCTTTACCCTGTGACTAGATACTTATTAATGGTGGTTTTGGAAAAATGGACGATGCACCATTGTATTGACCGCCATTATCTATAAAAAAATCTTTGGTTGAAATTTAATGATTTTCGTAAATAAAGATTATTTCTGCTTTTGAAGGACAATGGCCGGTTTTTACTGCCTTCTAGTGTCACAGAGTGTTTTTAAGCGAATTTTTCATAAATCAACTATTTAAATACTATGATATAATAAAAAAATTTTAAAATCGGACTAACCATTTTAGAGTTAGCTTATTTTGAGAACAAATGTTTTATTTCATCTTACTGTAGGCTGTTAGTCAGGTTCATTGTACTTTGTTGCTCTAATTTTCCCCTTTTTATCAGAAATATTACCACATATCATTAAGCATTGAGAAGAGCATGGCGCATAACTGTTGGCTGATAGGGAGCATGTGAACCAAAAGTTTTTCTGCGTGCGCGCTCATTCAAAAATTATAAAATATGAACTTTAATTCTTAACACTTCTAATTCATGAATTAATCGAGGAAAATTGTATATTAAGTTTGAAATATCTAAAGGACTTTAGGACAGGGACACATAAGATACTAAATAACCTTTTTAATGATTAATCATTTTACAAATATTTTTATCACGAATTATTTTCGGTTGAGTGAGGAGTACATAAAATAAATAATCCTAAATAGAAGCCGATACACAGAAGTAAAGTAACACAGACTTAGAGATAACAATATACAAGGGATAGGAAATTATGATGTATACCTTCAGTAGAAAGCGTAGGTTATCTTGTGCGTATTCGGCAGCAAACTGCTTTAGGTAGATAGAAGTAAGGGGCCTTTTGAGCTCAGTGGCTTTGTGTGCGTCGCACTGCCAGCGTCGCACAGTGGGCCAGGTCGTTGAAAAAACGATCAAAACTTCGTCTACAACTCAATTCGTCTCAAAATTTATCTTTTAGTGCAGTTTAACTCGTTTTGATCTCTTCTTTAAGAATCCAAGTCCCTTGCATGCTTACGATATTGCATATATTGCGTAGGTGGCGTTAAAGTAGTCACATTGGCCAAACCTGCTATGAAATGTCCAATTTGGATTAATAGTTGATATAGAAAAAAACGCACAACAGTGATTTTCATTGTTTTTCAGGGCGCTTAACACGAATCTGTCGTTTATCATGCGAAAAAAGAAATGTTTAAGCAAATTGATTAAAGAAATATTGGGTTAAAATGTTTCAAAAACAAGCGTCTTAGAATTAAGTTAATGATTAGGGGTTACGTGAAAATATTATACTACGTTCATCAGTGTATAACTATAAATAATAATTGATGTGTTCTAATCAGCAAATCTATATATGTATGTTTATATGTATGCTATTCATAACAAGATAATGTAAATTGTTATACTGTAATCATTCGTACAAAAAAAAGATATAAACATATAGATAAATAAAAAAAAACTGCAATGTTATGTTCAGAGTTTTTTAAAATAATTGGTGTACATATTTGTAAATTATGGTAAATCAGAAATTAAGTAAAAAAAAAGATGTAAAAATCATCAGGTTCTAGAGTACTAATATTTAGAAAGGTCTTCGATTTTTAACACAAAAAAAAGAATCGCAAGTGAAATGTGTGTGAGCAAATCTTACGTTGAATATTTAAAAATTACTGTGACAATACAGTAAGAGTTTTTGTGCAAGAAAGAAGTTAAGTTGACGATTATATTCTATAAAATAATTTATTCATAATTACAATAAATCTTAGACACAAATAAACCTTTTTTTTACTGTTAAAATTTTACGAATATTGGCATTAATATCTGTCTTTGACAATATTTCTTAGACCGAAAATTTGGATGTTTGGTAAAATGACTAGCTTTGTAAGGTTGCACATCAACACATATCCAACTACCCACCTACTCAAATACCCACCAACCCACACACTTACACACTAGCGCGCGCACACTAATCCTCAAAATCACACACTACGATCCCACAAATAAAATATACACGTCTTAAATTATTTATTGTGACAACAACATTGCGTCTGATTAGTAAACACACTAATACATACCGTAATACAAGTGTACGATGTTCTAATTTATATGTGTACCTTATTGCACATGCACATATGTATATACATGCAGAAATATTTTTTATTTCTCGACGTATATAAGTACCACATTACTTTTGTTTTTATCAAAAGTATATGTTACAAAATACAGTTCTGAATACTTTAAAATTTTGAGAAAGCTACGAGTGTAAAAGATCACAAACCATAAATATTAGAGAATGTTTTGTAGTATTTGTAGGACCAAAAGTTTTTTAAATGATGTATTTAAGTTTAATAATAAAGTATAATTGTCCCCTAACTTTTTTAATAATTAAAAATATAGTCGCAACTATTTACAGGATAATAAAATAAAATTTCTGCTGCTTTTCATGATGTCATTAAAATATTCCACTTATATCATTTTTCTTATTTGTTAACCAAATTTAAATTCTAGTTACATTTTGTATGATTATGTGAACTGTGCTGTTCTTGGCTATATTATTTAAGAAGAGCAAAATTATTTCCTTTACTGCAAGCCACTTGACGTTGATGTAATACGAATTGATTTGCTCCATCACCGTACAAAACAATATCTTTCTATCCATGTACGAAATAACATAAATATAATATATGAAACACTCTTGAGCGTATTACATATGAACCAACGCATGTTTTCCAAATTAATTTTGAACAAATGTAAAATCAATGGAATCTCTGCAAAGCTATCCTCTTTTGCAATTTGACATATTTCTAATGATGCATTCCTGTTATGCTGCACATGTGTTAATATTCCTGTTTTTCGGTCAATATAATTAAATATTTTCTAGTTTTGAATCTTAATGTCGGAATAGTATGGCTATTTAGAAGGAAGAAAATCTCTGTATTTACGCTTATCTCATCGTTTGGGTTGAGTGTTTAGAAATTTTCTAATATTTCTAAAATATGAGGCAACAGTATTATTATTTAATTTACTATTTCTATTAGATAGACTGGAATACTTGTAATAGACTAACTAAGAAACTCATACCAGTTTTTGAAGCGCCTTAAAATAAATAAAATTTTTGCATAATGCGAGGTTTTGATCGTTTTTCTAGGATCTGACCCACCAAGACAGTTGTTTTTTTGTATGGTGATTGTCAAATCGGTATAAGCTGCCTCGATGGCTATAGAAAACGTGTGGTGCACGGTTTTGAAGTATTAAACCCCATAATTAATTATACTTAGTGTTTAAACAATTTTTTTTTTTTCATAGTCAATAGTAGATTCGAAATCAGCAGTCTTGTAAACTGTAGATAACATGTGTCGCTTGTTTTTGAAACATTTTCACCGAATATTATTTTAAACAATTCGTTCAAACAATCGTTTTTTTTTCATTTTAAGAGTCGTTATCGTAATCAGCAGCGTTAAAAATTATAGAAAACATATGTCGCTTATTTTCAAAACATTTCAACCCAATATTTATTTCAACAATTGGCTTAAACATTTATTTTTTCACGTAATAAACGACAGATTCGTATTGAGCGCCCTAAAAAACAATAAAAATTACTATTGTGCGTTTTTTTCTATGTCAACTATTCATCCAAATTGGACATTTAATAGCAGGTTTGGCCAATGGGACTACTTTAAGGCTACCTACACAATACAGGTAATATTGTACACACGCAAGGGACTCAGATTCTTAAAATAGAAATCGAAATGAGTAAAACGGTTCCAAAAATAATTTTTTGTAGATAAATTGATATGAAGGCAAGGTTTACGTCGTTTTTTCAACGATCTGGCCCACTGTGCGTCGTCTCTCTCGTGCCCGGACCTCCCAACAGACAAGTTGTACTCAACACTGTCACTCACATACACTATGACTATGTGTGGTTTTTTGATTTTGACTTCATTTAATCTTTATTAAGTTGATTTTCTAGTGCCTTTTCTTTCGCCTGTTTTATTGGAATATCTGACGTGACGAGGCCATTTGAGCCATACAACATTTCCTATATGGCTTAGGACAAATCGCAACTAAAAACAGTAAATTGATACTATTTGGGGTTTGCAAGGGGGTATAGTCTCCCTAGTATACATATTAACTCAGAGGCGTAGTTAGGGCGGGGCATGTAGGGCATGCCCCTGGGGCCCATGAAAGGAGGGGCGCACAATCATGTTCGATGCACCCGCGCCGCGCGCAAAAAAGATTTTAATCTTTGTCAGGAATGGGATATCATGATCTAAAGACGTCGAAAAAGAAAAAAATGTTTGTATGGAGAGAGTGATGAATGTAGGGTTTATTGCTAAGTACGAAATAAAACAAGTGAGGACGGGATCACTGGATCATGTTGAATGTAAAATTAATGAAAGGTTCACTCACCTACATGCAATTAATGCCAGGTTTGGATTTCTTCTTGATGTTAAAAAACTGTGTTATTGCACTGATGACTGTGATAATTAAAAACGAATGGAAATAATTTGGAGATATTTAGGGTCGTGATGCTAACGGAATATAGTTATACAAGAAAACATTAGATAACAAAACTAACAGTCTTGATAATGGTCTTGTTATTAGTACAAGACGTGAGATGTATTACGCATCACTGTATATTTAGTATCGCTTCACTCATATGTATCTTCACTCTTCCTATGCTTTACTTATAAGTTCGCAAGTAAGAATGGATTCCAAAGATTATGGTAGTCTGAGATGAATTTTGTTACTAAATCAATAGTAAAATAATATACGGAATGCTTGTATAACTAACATTCGTTCATGCTTTTATGAATTAGGTTTATCCGTATGATCATTTATTATAAAGCACAGCAGACTATCACTGCCTTGTAAAATACTCTCAATAAATTTTTTAAAATAATCATCGTATGGTAATTTTTTTATCACTAAATAAGTTTTGTTATGCTTTATCATTCAAGTTGATTGTTGTAAATTATTTCAGGATGGTTTGTACGAATGCATATTATGTGCATGTTGTAGTACCTCATGTCCTTCGTATTGGTGGAATAGTGACAAGTATCTTGGACCAGCTGTGCTGATGCAGGTACGTTATAAATATGTTTTTTCAAGGAATACTTAATATCAGGAATATTTAATACATAATATTTTAATCACATCTCACTGATTCAAGCAAAAATAATGGATTTACATCTCGGATCAAATTTAAACATTCTAATTATTTTTCAAAAGTTGCAGATGTAGTTTTCCCGTCTCTGTAAAGCCAAAAAAAAAAAAAAAAAAAATTGAGGCAAGACTAGTACACAGTGCTTTACATTTTTGGTAAAGCATTAATTGCAATTTCACATGAATCGTCTATTTGTCACATATAACAAGTTTTATCTTATCTAACGTTAATAAAATGGCTAAGATAGGTATAGACGCAAGAAATTTTTACCCCCACTTTTTATATGTATAATGGATTAGATGAAGGAAAAAGTTTTCCAGTTTTTTATTTTTATAACTATGATGTTTCAAAGAGGTTGTTCGCAACAGCAATCGAAATTGAAAGTTTTGTAAAAATGTTTAATACTTATGTTATGATTAATCTTGAAAATTTCAATTTCATCTTATATTTTGGCAATTCTTTAAGTCTTTCAAAATTAACCTTATCAATTTCGGGTGACGCTGATTCTGGTAAATTCAAAATGCTAACTTTTCAAAGTAAAGATAATACAAAAAAATTAGGAAATTTATCATTTGCATCATCAAAAAAAAAGGATCACTTTGAAAAAATCTGTTACAGTTACTAATAAAATCAATGAAAGAAAAATAAAAACACATGAAGAACCACAAAATGTCACTACACAGGAAAAATTTCTTTAAGTCCTTTGAGTGCATATGACGAAAAATTGAAAAAAAATCTATCATCTGATAATTATTTTAGAATACTTATTAGGTATTATAATATCTTTAGTTTTGCATCTTTTATGAGTAGCAACACAGAACAAAAATGTCAATCTATTTACAACATTAAAATTCAAAGACAAATTTGTCATGTGACGTTAAATACTTTGAAATTAGATGAGAGTAAAGTACCGGAAAATGGTAAATTATATTTATATGATGATCAAGAAGCCATTTTACAGATATTTAATCCAAGTCAAAACAAAAATTTCATTGAAAAGAATATAAAAACTTGGACAGAAATCATGAAACACAATCGTATTGCTAGAAATTATAAACATTTGCATCAAATTGAAAATGTGTAAAAAGTTCCTAATTACAAAATGCTTTTTTTGATAAAAACTGGTAATCAAAAGCATGTATACAATAAACATTTCACAGCAGAATGTGTTATCCTGTTGTAAAAAATGATAATAGAATCATTATAGTCATAAAGTAAATTAATGTTCATTTCTTTGGAATTTTATAAAAATTCTAAAATTAAAAAAAATATGCGTTCTATCGAAGATATCTTTTCAAAAGTGTTACTTGATATTAGTGAAAGAAAGATAGAAACATTTCAAATCCCTAAAATTTTGAAAACAAAAGATGTATGTTCAAAAATATTTAAGTCAGTAGACAATTTTTCAATGAAAAGTGTTATACTTACTTCTCACAATGAATACACATATTGCTTCAATAATAAAATTTTAAATCAAATGGAAGAAAACGTGAAGACATATTATGATATTTATCATGCAACTTATAAAGGTGTTGACAAATCTGACGATAATATTTATATTTATTTTCCGATGGAAATTCTAAATAGTATTCGTGTGTGTCCACCACCTCATTAACTCATTTGACAAATTCAAGCAATTGTTATGTTAAGAAGAAATCTGTGTTCATCTGATGGTTTATGTAATGGTACAAGATGAAAAATAACAATACTATCAGAAGATAATATTGAAGCAGACTTGATAACTGGTAAAAAAATTGGTCAAAGAGTTTTCAAACCAAAAATTATATTAAATACTGAAAACACATCATTACCATTAATTTTTTACGGAAAGCAGTATCCATTAGTTTTAGCTTTTGCTATGACAATAAATAAATTACAATGTTAAACTTTCGACAGGATCAGTCTATACTTGAAGAAACCATTGTTCTCACATGAGCAATTATATGTTGCGTTACCTAGCTAAAAAACTGAAGATGGTATTTTTTTACAAAATTAAAATCAAAATAATAATGAAGTCAAAAATATTGTTTCGAAAGAAATTCTTGAATAATTGATTTTTATTATTACCAAGTTTACTAAAATAATTTATGACAATTATTAACAACTCTAATAGTTTAATATTAATATTTTTCAGACATTGTGATGCTAATTAAAGAAATAAAGTTCTCATACAAATTTTTTTTTCCATTTGATATTACTACAAAACATAATGAAATAATATTTTATAAAGTGTAGTTATGTTAGAAAAATTATATATTCTTAACTTACATGTATTTATTCACGAAAAAAATTGATTTTAAATGTAAATGGTTTTGAATGATATGACTTTTTAAAATTTTTTAACAAAAGTCAATTTTATATGAATACTTTTACACGTATTGAAACAATTGTAAAAATTTATTTTTATTGATTTTGTAAAACTATGTTATTTATTAAATATAGATGTTTTATTTAAATAATTTATATTTTGAATATTACTGCATGATTTTATTTTAATACGTATTTATCAGGGTTCTAGGTGAGAGGCAAGCGGGTTCTTTGAAAAAAAAAAAAATCTTATGTTATGTTAAATAATTATTATTGTAAAGTAATAATAGCTATTTAAATGATACAGCGTTTTTTTTTTAAGTCGGGTACAAGTGATGTCTGTCTCTCCGTGGTTTATTAGGGCCGAATAGCCTTGTGCTCAACTCCTAATTAGCGCCTCGCAAAAAAGCACTGTTTAATATTTGAGCACAAGACTGATTAGCGATCAATTTCACGGTTTTTATTATTACACTATCATCTTTTTTTTTAATTATTACATATATCTATATTAGGTCGTGTATTTATATGTATTTATTTAAAATAATTAGGGGTGCAGGATGAATGTGTGGACAGCCTCACTAATGTAACTATGTACAGGTATATATATATATATATATATATATATATGTATATATATTTATATTATAGTGCGTTGACCACCATTTGGAGTACTTTGCACTTACATTTATTCAACTTGAATTTTACACATGGTTTTACACTCGTTGAACATCAAACATTATGCAGTATTATACATATAAACGTAGATACTATATATCACGTAGTCGCAAATATCGCACGTATTTTACATGCTTACAGTATACAATATTATCGCATTCTTAAAAGTTAATATGTAAATTGGTTGTTTTTATAACGATGGGGTAAGGAACGTTGGTTTGTTGTTTCAGGATCGGGGGTACTTTCCCAGCTGAGGAAAAATCGGAAAAAAGCCTTTTACAGGTTTCGTCCGAAAATTCCACCAGCGGGAATCGAATCCCATCCTTCAAGTCCGTCAAGCTTAGCAGTAAGCAACGCTAACCACTAGGCTTTTGGCGACTCCTGGTATATATATATATGACGCATTCTTTGTCAACCAGTACCCCTAGGCTGCCCATTTTTTATTGCGCTCAAATGAGACGTACCTAGGCTCATTTTGTAGCTTATTAGCTGTAGTTGCGAATGTCGAGTGGCGATTTTTTAAGATCAAAATAACGGACAAAGTATAGCGGCTGCAATCCATGTAGTACCATACAGGCGGTATAAAATACTTACGTTGCGAAGGAAAAAAATTTTTTTTTGAAGTTATTGTATCTTTTCAGGTTATGAAGGTTGGTAACTAATAATATCAAGTCAGAATTATGGACTTTAAAATGGTGGACCGAATATGGTAGCCAAAAATCGCAAATTTGAGAAATTATTGACAAAATCGTGTTTAAAATTTTTGAGGTCGTCACTACGTACTAATTTGAAATCTTTAATAATGGTGGAACAGCAACGATTTCAACAATTCTAGTTAGTACTTGTTTCTTAGACCTTGAGGAACATTAATTACCACTAACGTGCACCTGGCTATAAAAAATGTAAAGATTAGAGTAGTTTTCCCACCCTCAAAGCA